>JAKWJD010001762.1:50537088-50597088 GCA_027705065.1 Solanum peruvianum
GTCGGTTCCTCCCCAACAAAAGGACATTGAATGGTGTTACGTATATACTTGAATATCTTTGAAGAACCATAGACATGGGTTCAGTTTATTCCGAAGAATTCAAGTTAAGAGCTGATTGGTTACACAGATGCAGAATATTTATCTGATCCCCATAAAGCACAATCTCTAACACGTTAATTGTTTGCATATGGAGGCACAATAATATCCTATCGATCAATAAAGCAAATGTTGCTATGCAGAAATAAAAGTCCTCCATGAAGCAAGTCGAGAGTGCGTCTGATTGAGATAAATTACACACCATATTCAGAAATGTGTGATTTTTCTTTGAAAAAGAATAAATCAATCACAATGTACAAAGATTAGAGACATCATCGCAAGAAATTAAGTGATGTTTTAATCAGGGAAATATAATACGCGTTGTACTCTTTTTTCCTTGACCGAGGATTTCTTCCCACTGGATTTCCTAGCAAGGTTTAGCAAGGTTTTTAATGAGGCAACAAATAGTGAATATCAAAAGATATGTGTATTTTTTTCCTTCACTAGAATTTTATCCCACAGGGTTTTTCCTAGTAAGGTTTTAACGAGACACATTATCTATGGACATACAAGAGGGAGTGTTATAAATCCATTGAATTGTGTGGATCTCAAGACTTAATTATATTCATGTATACATGTTTCCAAAGGTGATAAGAACCATTTGGATAACTATGTATCTACTAATTATGCATTTATAATGGTGGTCTTTAGGATGATATCTCAACTCTATAAATAGAGGTATCATTCACCTTTTGTTACACGCTTGAATAAGAAGAAAAGTTCTTTCTTCCATCATATATATATATATATATTTGATTGATTATTATGGTTTAATAGATTTGAATTGGAATTTCTTTAGAAGTTGCACATGCAGTAATTAACGTCCAAAGGACGTGCTGCTTGAGGCCATGCAGTTTTCATAGGAGTATTTGATTATATTGATGTGACATTTTTAAAAGGATTAATTACGTGAATGGATTCCTTTAAAAATTAATTACTTATTTTAAATATACTCTTTCATTATTACCATTTATATCAATCTTTTTAATTTTTTCTTTTTGTGTGTCTCGCTCTTTCTTTCTTTCTGCTTTTCTGCGCCTCACTCTCTCTTTTTTTTCTTCTTTGTTTCTTTCCTTCTCCCTTTCTTTCTTTCTTTATTTCTTTTTTGCTTTTTTTTGTTGCTCTTTCTTCCTCTCGTACTTTTTTCCTTTATTTTAGTAGAATAGTCAATAATTCTAAATTGTATAAAACGTGTATCAATAGTTAATTAGACAAGTAATATAATCGTAACAAATGAAGAGGCATAAAAAATTGCAAAATAAATTAAACTTTAATTAAAATGTGTTACGAACACATTAAAGTTGAATTATTAAAAGAGAAGTAGTATAATCGTAAACAATAAAGAGGCATAAGAAACTGCAAAATAATTTAAACTTGAATTATAAATGTATTACAACATATTAAAGTTGCATTAATAGAAGAGAATTAAATATGAATGCAAAATGTAGAAAATAAAAGAGCATTCTTTGATCTGCATGTAAACTGAATAAAACTTGTTATCAATAATGAATTAAACAAGTAACTAATCATAACAAATCAATAGATTAATTGCAAATAAATTAAAAATACAAAAGTGTATTACATAAGTATTAAGTTGAGGTACAAGATAAATTAAGCATGAAAAAAAATGTAACAAATAAAATATTAGACAGTGATTTATAGAGTGAATTAAACTTATATCAATATGAATTAAACAGGTATCCAATAGGAACAATAAATTAGGCCGATTAAAAACTGCAAAATGAATTAAAATTGTATTAAACTTGTATTGAATGGTATTAAATTTGAATAAAAAGAGAGGATTAAGAATGGATGGAAAACGTAACTATGACTGACAAGACTATGATTTGTAGAGTGAATTAAATTTGTATCAATAATGAATTAAACAAGTATCCAGTAGTAATCAAGAAATCAAAAAGTTGTGAAATGAATTAAATTTGCATTAAAATTGTATTACACCGTATTTAAAGTTGAATTAGAAAAGAGAATTAAGAATGAATGGAAAATCTAACTAACGAAGGATATGACGATGATCAATAAACTGATAAGTTATATCAATAATGAATTAAACAAGTATCCAATAGTAACAAATCAATAAAAAAACTTCAAAATGAATTAAATGTGCATGTAACATTGTATTATCTAATTCAACTTTAATACAATTGTTCAATCTATTATTCTCCTAATATCAATTGTAAACTTAACCAAACCCTCTTAAATTGAGATATAAACTCCAAACGACATTTTCAATTATTTGAGGACTACCTATTCAAATTTATCACAATTCGTAAAATTTCAAAATTTGAAACTTTATATTCAAATTTATCACAAATTCGTAAAATTCAAATAATGATTCAAATTTGAAACTTTACAATTACCAGCAATGGTGAACTTTCGCTATTATTTTAAATATTTGAAATTTCTGCTTAAAAATGTAATTTTATACAAACTTGCAGATTTTTTTTTCCTCATTTCATTTTGTTTTTAATAAAAATAGTGACATGGACAAAAACTGATTTGAGGAATGTAGTTATTAGATGAAAAGTTTTAAAGAAAAAAACAAGAAATATAAAGAAAAAAAAAAGGATGAAAACAAATAACACTAGAGAAAGAGAAAAAAGTAAAAGACTAAAAAAAGAAGAAGAAAGAGATGAAGAAGCAGAAGAGTTAAAAAAGAAAAAAAGAGTCGAAGAAGAAGCAGAGAATAACAAGAAGAAGAGAAAAAAAGGTTGAGAAAGAGGCGAAGACTTTCTTAATTCCAAAAAAGTTATATTTAGTTAGAAAAATTATATTGACACAAATGGTAAATATTTTTATAATATAGCATATTTATGTGATTTACCTTTTTTAAATCATCCATAGTGTTAAATAGTCTTTGTAAATTATCAAATTGTAATTGATTTTACAAATTTTAAAAGTTAAGAATTTTAATATAATTCCTATAAAAGAATATGTAAGAAGTAAAATTTTAGTCAATTATAAAATACTAATATTAAAAATTCTTTTATTTTACAAATAAGTAAAAAACAACTAATGGCTATAAGTTTAATTACTTTTTAAAACTTGAATATTAGAATAATAATCAAATCATAATTTTTTCTTTAAAAAACAATATATGACAATTTTTTTGGATTTGAAAATTAATTATAGTTATAATTATTAAATGCTTACTTATTTGTAAAGTACAATAATTTTTATTCGAACGTGCAATATAAATTAAAATCTAGAATATACTGTGGTGTATATACGAAATACAAATAATTATTTTTCTAATAAATAATGATAAACGGATATGAACAATGACAAACATTTTCAACAACAGCATAGAAGTCTTGTCGTTTAGTTATGGAAAAAAAACATAGAAGTCTAATTAGATAGGGAGTAGGACTTATAAGTCAATGCTCATAACAATACAATATTAATGTCGATTTTCCTAGAAACTTTGAGTAATCTTACCACGTTGTAAAATTACCAACTAAAATTCCTATACAAGGTAGACTTCATTTTAGACAAATTTACCAAAATGGAGATAAGTTTATTATAGAGAGTAAATCATATATGGTTAAAAAAAACATAAACCACGTTACTTGCCATGTAAACCACGTTTTACCGAAAATTATGCACACACTTATTTATTTGTTGAGGACATGATGAGATGTTTTGCCTCTAAAACAATACTGCTAGATTCTGGCAGAGAAAACAAGGATATGAACAATGACACATATTGTGAACCACAATCCAATTGTTTCTTCTTCTCCTCTCAACACAACAACAAGTACTACTATTACAAGGGTTGTTCATCGGGGCGGTGGCGGTGGAAGCGGAGGAAATGGATCGCAAGCTTGTGCGGCGTGTAAATATCAAAGGAGAAGGTGTGCGCCGGACTGTTTGTTAGCCCCTTATTTTCCTGTCGAACGAAACAAGGAATTTTTGAATGTTCATAAGCTTTTCGGTGTTAGTAACCTATTGAAGTTATTGAAAAATGTTCAGCCGTTTCAGAGAGACACCACGATGAAATCGATAATATTTGAAGCTAATATTCGTGCTGGTGATCCTGTTGGAGGATGTTACAGAATAATTATGAATCTACAACGGCTAATTAATTTTTATGAGACGGAATTGCAATTTACTTACAATGAGATTTTCCGGGTACAAGCGGTTGATATACAAAATAATATCAATAGGACGACTGTCAATACGAATACTAATAATGTTCAAGTAATGAATAGTATCGGAGGATTCCATCGATCGGAAGAAATTGACGGATTTGGTGACTATAGTATGAGTGGATTTGGTGAGTCATCTAAAAGAATTAATAGTATTAGGTCATTAAATAGTCAAATAATTAAAATAGAGCTACTCGACGATTTCAAAGACGAATTTGCAGTGAAACCAGGTGAATTTGAAACTAAAGTAGCAATTTCAAGCTCGAAAGACAAACAATCTGTGGTTGAAAATGGGGATTTGAAGCCATATTTTGGAAAGAATTGTAAAGGCAAAGCATTAGCAAGGTATGTTAATTAATTATGTTTTTCCTTTATATATTATTTTTAGTTTTATTCTTTATTTTTGAAACGCATTAAGTTGCTTATGAATAATTAGAATATAGAAAAGGTCTCATCATATGAGGAGCTATTAGGAGTGAATTGAGAATATAGTACTGAATTTTGCAGTTAAAAGAGTTTTTGTGGTCTCTACCAGAAGCATATAGGGGAATGACTTATGAATGGAGCTAAGGGATTGTCAATGATACCAATGTGGAAGAGGACAACTAATATCCTCCATAATGCTGCTAAGAGCATTCTCTAAGTTCCTAAAACTAGATTTGTTAGATGGTTATACGAAATTCATAAAGTTGTGCTGCTCATCGTAAATTTATTTCAATTCAAACATAGTATAATAAAATCATAGAGTAAAACGATGCTAAACCCTTGGTTTTTCCTTATAAATAACAACTGTTTTTTTCTCAAGGGAGAGTGAGTGACAATGAAAGGGTATTAGGAGTGGATTTTATGGCTTAAATGTGTGGGTATAATAATTAAATTAGGAGAAATTCTAATTAGAATATATCTATGTAGGTGTGCTACATAAAATGATAAAGGATGATACAAGAGGGAACATAAGTTGAATAACAGATACAGACATATCAAAGAAGTGTGACAAAAGATAAGTATAATCGTTGGGGTGTTTGAATTCGTAAAGGCAATCACTCGGATGTTCCCCTAACCCAACATTTCATAAGTGTACAAGGATAAATATGACTTTTTTTCGACTTTATAAGAAAAAAGTTGTTGTCTACTTTTGGACCCCATCTGTTTAACTCAAAAAGTAGGATTATTTATCACACACTTTTGTGACATGTAGTATTAAAATGTCGTAAATGTAACTACAACACACACACAAAAAAAAAAAAAAAAAAAAGTCCCAAGTTTGTACAAACACTGGAATGAAACGCTTGAAGTTCAACTAGAAGAATTAGAATGGTTTCCCATCCTAAATTTTGAACTTTGTTTATATTTTAGCAGGATGATATATAGATTTTAATGGAAATTTAGGATAGTGCATCTCTTTAGCAGACATTTAGTTACTTTGTTACAGGAGAAAAATATACTAATATAATGTGTTATTGACAATTGTAACGAAATTTTGACTTTGCACTGATGGAATTTGTTTATATTTTGGGCAGTTGCAGCGATGATGACAAGGTTGTATCGAACACACGAGTTAATTGAGCGTAGACGCTCTTTCTATCTTCACAAACACGTGTATAACCTATCTTCTTGGTTGTTATACTCTTATGCGGGTAGAGAAAGGATTATTTATGCAACAACAAGCATTACTTTTATTTATGTTTAGATAATAGAGGTATTTTGGACTTGGAAAGTAGAAAAGAGAACAAGTGCTATTACTTACAATAATTCTCCTTCATATGAGCAAGCATTTTGGAAATTACAAAGAGACAAGTGCATAAAGTCAAGTGGCAGACACGCATTAGCTAAGACAACTTCTGCAGATATTTTGAAGTTCCGCCATATATGGTTTGTTTCAAAGATAGACAAAGCAACGGCTTACAACCATATCACCTACTCTGGAACATTTCAATACTACTATTTCTTGTCTATCCTCGAATTACTGGCTGCATTGCCACTATCTTGTAATAATGCATATTATCCTTGTTTATTAAAAAAAAAAAAAGAGGATAGTTGGTTAAGTATTCATAACTAGTTGTGTTAGGAACAACATCACTAATAGCTTGGGTTTATCATAATAATTCTGACATTCTAGGCAATTGGATTTCTACTTTCTTTATTTGTTGATGTTTTCCTCTTCCCCTTCCATTTGATCCTTCCTCTCCCTTCTTTTCTTGCATGGAATCTCTCTGAGTATTGGGATTGTTTCATGTACTTCATTCATCTGAGGGTCATTATATTCTTCCTTGTTCTTTTTAAATTTTGTTGGTTGAAAATAATTGAGGAAATTTCATATATAGCCACGCAAAAACAGCCTAATTAGTTTCCATAACTATAGTTTGATAATTACAATTCATAGCTACATGTTATGGGGAGGAAACAGGCGAGAGAGAGAGGGCAAAGAGAGGCGAGAGAGAGGGCAAAGAGTGGGAGAGAAGTGAGTCGTATATGTATATCGGTTAGATAATTGTATATTATACATATATATTTGTATATATATATAGTGAGAATTGGAGAGGAGAGCCCGAGCGAGAGTGGGAGAGAGGCGATCAAGAGAGTGGGAGAGAGGTGAGTTGTATATGTATATCGGTTAGATAATTGTATATTATACATATGTATTTGTATATATGTCTAGTGAGAATTGGAGAGGGGGGAGAGAGGCGAGCGAGATTGGAGAGAGAAGATCAAGAGAGTGGGAGAGAGGTGAAATATATATGTATATCGGTTAGATAATTGTGTATTATACATATGTATTTGTATATATGTCTAGTGAGAATTGGAGAGGGAGGAGAGAGGCGAGCGAGATTGGAAAAGAGGCAAGCAAGAGAGGGAAGAGAGTGGGAGAGGTGAATTGTATGTATATTGATTTGATAATTGTATATTATAGATATGCGTTTTATATATAGCAAGCGAGATTAGGAGAGGAATGAGAGAGGAGAGCGAGACTCGGAGAGGGAAGAGAGAGGCAAGCGAGAGAGGGCAAAGAGTGGGAGAGAGGTGAATTGTATAAGTATTTGTTAGTTGTAGTTTTGATGATTTGACAAACTTAGGGACCTTGTAAAGGTACCGGGTTTATTACTTAAGTATTGCAAGTTATTACTTGAATATTGCAGGGTTCTTGTTTGAGTATTGCAGATGAAACAAACCCAGGGACCTAGTAGAGGTACCAGGGTCTCATGATGATGAGTCAATCGACTGCCAGCTGGAGATGGTACAGAAAGTAGGTGCACACTTCCCGATGGCGTCAGAAAGTGTGACTTTTCCTACCAATGGCAAAAGGAGTTTAGGAAAGTAACTTGTCCATATAAAAGACACTTCAAACATTTTAGTTAGTTTTTGCAACTTGATAAAAACTTTTCAAGAACTCTTGCAAAGGCTACTACCAAGCAAAGGCAGAATCATTCCAAGAACAGCACAAATCTCTGCAGCTTTTAGTACAGCTGTTTAGGAATATATTCTCTTGTTCTTATATTGTAAACTATTCCTGAAACTATAAAGGAATCAGTGGGTAGTGTTGAAAGTTTAAGTTGTCTAAGTGGGATAGCTTAGTGGGTAGATAGTTTTCTACTTAGGCTTGTTAAGCAATAGGGACTGTTGCTTAACTGTAAGATTGATAACTCTTTCTTACGTTTGTTCTAAATCGTGTTTTACTTTTGCTTTTGAAGATTAGTGAAAACGATTGAAAATCCTGTGGAACAGGTCGTGGTTTTACTCCCTTAAGCAAGGAGGTTTCCACGTAAAATCATTGTGTTGATTTTACTGCATTTAACTTTCTGGTAATTTTCTGGAGTGTAGTAAGGGACCTGGTCCATTACTTGTTAAGTGAATGCACATATTCTATCAAGTGGTATCAGAGCAGGCACTATCTATTTGGTTAACACCAAGGAAGTGATATTGCTCTAGAATGGCAGCTCCACTTAACCTCGAAGAAGGTCAGTCGTCATACAGACCTCCTCGTTTCAATGGACATTTCTACAGTTGGTGGAAAGTTAGAATGCACGATTACCTCATGGCTGAAGACAGTGAGTTATGGGATATTGTACTGGATGGATCTTTTATTCCAATGATGGAAGAGAAGGATGGAGAGAAAACTAATCTTGTTCCAAAGCCTAGACAGAAATACGATGAAGCTGATAGGAAAAAGATTGAAAAGGGATACAAAGCAAAAACTCTACTGGTCTGTGGGATAGGACCTGATGAGTTCAACAGAGAGTCAGCTTGTGAGTCTGCTAAGGAGATTTGGGACTGTTTGAAGACTGCTCATGAAGGAACGGAACAAGTCAAGGAATCCAAGATTGACATGCTTACCTCAAGGTATGAGAACTTCAAAATGAAGGAAGGAGAAAAAATTCATGACATGTTCACAAAGTTGTCTTCCATTACTAATGAGCTGCGAAGTCTTGGTGAACCTATAAGCATGACCAAACAAGTCAGAAAAGTGCTTCGAATTCTTCCAAAGTCTTGGGAAAGCAAGGTTGATGCCATTACAGAAGCCAAAGATTTGAAGGTACTGACTATGGATGCTTTGATTGGAAATCTGAAGACACATGAGATGAATCGAAATTACGATTTGTCAAAGAAGGAAACTAAGAAGGACAAGTCATTGATGTTGAGGTACAAATCAGATGAAGATTCCAGTGATGATGATATGGCATATCTCATCAGCAGATTTCAAAAAATTGTGAGGAAAAACAAAGTTTATAAAAGAGGAACAAATGGTACTCGAAATGCTGCTCAAGGTGATACCTGCTACAAGTGTGGTAAAGCTGGGCACTTTATCAGAGAGTGTCCTTTGCTCAAGAATGAAAACAAGGAACATCAAAAACCAAGAAGTGACAAAGAGAATAGAAGGGACCTGGTACTCGGCAAGAGAGATCGGAAAAGTTGCTGCATATTTGGTTGTCAAAAAGGCTCTTGCTGCATGGGGTGATTCATCAAGTGATTCAGAAGACTCTGATGAATCAAATGATGTGTCCATGGTAGCTGTACATGAGGAGGAAACTATTTTCAGTGAAATGTTTGCTCTCATGGCTCACACAGAGAATGAAGAAGAGGATGACAATGTAACTCTTCTTGACATGAAAAATGACTTGGATAATTATTCTCTTAAAAAATTGAGAATGTTGGCTAAAGTCATGATTGATTCTGTAATTGAGTTAACATCTGAAAGAGACACCATGAATGCTGAACTTGACAGTTTAACTGAAAACAA
The DNA here is from genome assembly GCA_027705065.1 of Solanum peruvianum. Lineage (NCBI taxonomy): Eukaryota > Viridiplantae > Streptophyta > Magnoliopsida > Solanales > Solanaceae > Solanum > Solanum peruvianum. The sequence goes on from JAKWJD010001762.1 coordinate 50,546,587, forward strand.
AGTTAAACTTGAAGAAAAAATGTCAAGAATGGTGTCTCTAGAGTCTGCTAATTCTGAACTTAAAACCCAGTTGAATCAGATAACTGAAGAAGCTGAAAAGCTAAATGGAATGTCAAATGGTTTACAAGTTGAAATTCAAGAAAAATTAAAAAATTCTGAGAAAAGGCTGGGATTGTCTCTGGAGAAGAGCAACAAATTGGAAAAGGATATTGTCAAACTTAAGGAAGATCTTGAAAAATCTCTTAAGTGGACAAAATCCTCAAAGTTATTGTCAAATGCAACAACTCAGAGCAATTTCAATAAGAAATGGCTAGGAAGTTTGAACATCACTCCTCCTAATAATCCTCATAGTAAGTATGTGTTTGTGTCTGACAATCTGCTATGTCTTCATTGTGGTAAGAATGGACATTTAAAGGGAGAGTGTGCTGGCTGGAGAAATTCCTATGAAAGACTCTCCAATTATGCTGAAAGGCAAAACTTGCCAAAAGAGAGACCTGGTCCTTCAAAGCAAGTTTCAACTCACAGATTTTCAAAGAAAAAATCTGTAAATTCTCCAATGTCTTTTGTTAAAAAGCTTCAAAATCTACCCTACTAGACTAAATACAATCTGATCACTCCTTTGTCTGCCTTTTGGGAACTCAAATTGAAATGGGATCCCAAGCTAAACAAGTGATTCGTGGTGCAAGTGAGTGAGAGGAGCAGCAGTCAATGTTGGTATATGGACAGTGGATGCTCTAAACATATGACTGGTGATGTGAAAAAAAAATTCCTCTCACTCAAGACACTTCAAGGAGGAGGTGTCTCTTTTGATGATGGAAAGAAGGGGTACATTTTGGGGGTTGGCAAAGATGGAAGCTTGAAGAATAATGGATCAAATGATGAAGATGATGTGATGAAACTGTTCAATTCGAAAAAAAAAAACAATTGAAGGAAGTGAAGCTGATGCAGAACAACTGAAAAATGACTGTGATGATCAAAATCATAGTCTACCTGAAGATGCTGATGAGGTGGAAAAGTGTGATGAGGTACCTGGTACTACTCAGAATTCCAGCGAGAGTACATAAAACTCCACAGAAAATGATGTCTCTCTTGATGAAGAAGAACATGCTGATCAGCTCAACCAGTAAAGCTCCAAGAGCATTGTATAAAAGGCTGTCAAAGTTTCTGCTAAATAATGGGTTCAAAAGAGGCAAGATAGACAAAACTTTGTTCTTATTAAAAAAAGAACAAGAATTGCTTATCATTCAAGTCTATGTGGATGACATAATTTTTGGAGCTACTTTAGAACATTTGTGTGAAGAATTCTCATCACTAATGGTAAAGGAGTTTGAAATGAGCATGATGGGTGAATTGACATTCTTCCTGGGTCTGCAAATCAAGCAATCATCAAATGGGACTTCAATATGTCAGAAGAAGTACATTAAGGAGCTGCTGAAGAAATTCAATATGTTTGATTCTAAACCTATTGATACTCCTATGGGAACAAATTCCAAGATGATAGTAGAGGAATCTGATCCTCTTGTGAATCAGATAATGTACAGGGAAATCATTGGATCCTTGTTATATATGACTGCTAGCAGGCCTGATATTGTGTATAGTGTTGGAATGTGTGTCAGGTTTCAAGCATGTCCTCGTGATTCACACTTGAAGGCTGCAAAACGTATTCTCAGATACTTGGAGAAAACAGGGGACCTGGTTCTCTTTTATCCTGCAGGTGATACTTTTGATCTAGTTGGTTTTGCAGATGCTGATTTTGCTGGTTATCAAGTTGACAGGAAGAGCACCTCTGGAATGGCTCATTTCCTTGGATCATCACTTATCTCTTGGGGTACCATGAAGCAGAACTCTGTGGCTCTTTCAACTGCTGAAGCTGAATATGTAGCTGCTGCAGCCTGTTGTTCTCAGTTGCTGTGGATCAGGCAACACTTGGAAGATTTTGGAATTCACATCAAAGAAATTCCTCTTATGTGTGACAATACTAGTGCTGTTAGTATGGGAAAGAACCCAGTCCACCATAAGAGAACAAAGCATATTGATGTTAGACATCACTTTTTGAGAGATAATGTTGAGAAGGGAATTATTGTGCTCACATATTGTCCAATAGAGGAGCAAATTGCAGACATCTTCACTAAGGCTCTCAGCAAGGATCAATTTGAGAGGAATCGGTTAAAGTTGGGGATGTTGATCTCCAAGTGATGCTTTTAGCTTCCAACAGTGGAACTCCCTTGATGGCTAAAATTGCAGTGCATGTATCCTTTGTGTGAATTTTGAATATCTGAACAAAGATCTCTTTTGTACCTTTTGTAGGTATACTCTCAGTAGGGACCTGCTCAGCAAAAGAAGCAACTAGAACAATTAAGGAATGAAGTTAAACTCTACCATGGTACCTGGTACCTGTCCAGGTTAGCATTTATACATTAAATTTAAACTGAAAAATTTGACCGTTTAAAATGCCACGTGTCAGTCATCGGTTACTCTGATCGATCAGTCCCATCGTTTCTCCCTCAAACGACGCATCCAATCACAGGACATGGCACCTTTTCACTTCTTTTAAAAAGCCTTTCTTCTTTTTGAAACTCTCATCCGTTTCTTAACTTCTTCTCCATTTTCACGAAACGTTTTATCAAAATTCACTGGTAAATGATGTTGTCATATCTTTGGATGAGGAGGTGTTGAGCAAAATTCTCAGGGTGCCTAAAGAGGGGACCCGGTCTGTGCTGGGCAAAACTTGATCTTCTGAGTTTGCCTCTATGATTTCTAAGACACCCACAACTAAGGTTGCTGGGATTTATAAGAAAATCATGAAGAGTGAGTATCAGCTGGTCTTTGAGTTCATCAACTAGGTGCTCCTTCCTCGCACAAAAAAGAGGACAGTTGCAACTACTGCTGATTTGTATGTGATGGAGATGTTGTGTAGCTTTGAAGCCCTGAGCCTCCCTGGTCTAATGATTGAGCACATTACGGATGCTTTCTTACGGAGGTATTCAAGCGTTTTCGAATCCCTCTCAGTGTTGGAAAGGTTGGGACAGTTAAACAGACTATCTCTGAGAATACCTTGGTTGAGTGTGAATGCATTGAAGGAAGAGGCTATCTAAAGATCAATATGGCTCAACTTATTGAGGACCAGGATCAGCTTAAACACGAGATTGAAGAGCTCACTGTGCGGTTGAGTGGTAAAGAGGCAGAAATTGCTATACTCAAAGCAGAACTGCTTACTGCACAGAGTGAGGGACCTGGTTCTTCAGTGGTTCAAGCTCTGGAGAAAGAGAATGCTGAGTTGAAGGCGAAGATAACTGCCCTGCAAGAAAAGGACATCAAGGATAATGATGATGCCAATGCACGACTCACTCTTGTTATCCAGTCCCTGTCTCATCCTCCCCCCTCTTCCTAGCATGTTAATCAATCCTCCCCTGTGTCATTTTTTTGTGTGGCTTATCACTGTGTTGATGGATATTCAGTTTGCTTTTAATGTATTTATGTTATGATGGCATGTTGGTTACTTTATTCCTTTGCTGTTCTGACTATCTTCGTTTGTAAATGCTTTTCCTCTACTGTTTGATTGCTTTTTAGCTTTGGTCTTGCTCAGTATTTATGTTGACATCACTGGTTTACTGCATATCTTTTTTATGATGCCAAAAAGGGGAAGTAAACTGTGAGTAGCTAAATAATAAATAAGTAAAGGGGGAATATTGCAGTAAGGGGGAATATACAGTAAGGGGGAATATACAGTCAGGGGGAACAATTCAGGAGAAGATCTCAGATTATTGTTTGTCATCATCAAAAAGGGGGAAAATGTTATTTGTAGTTTTGATGATTTGACAAACTTAGGGACCTTGTAAAGGTACTGGCTTTATTACTTAAGTATTGCAGGTTCTTACTTGAGTATTGCAGGGTTCTTGTTTAAGTATTGCAGATGAAACAAACCTCGGGACCTAGTAGAGGTACCAGGCTCTCATGATGATGAGCCAGTCGACTGCCAGCTGGAGATGGTGCAGAAAGTAGGTGCACACTTCCCGATGGCGTCAGAAAGTGTGACTTTTCCTACCAATGGCAAAGGAGTTTAGGAAAGTGACTTGTCCATATAAAAGACACTTTCCTAAACATTTTAGTTAGTTTTTGCAACTTGATAAAAACTTTTCAAGAACTCTTTCAAAGGCTACTACCAAGCAAAGGAGGAATCATTCCAAGAACAACACAAATCTCTGGAGCTTTTAGTGCAGCTGTTTAGGAATATATTCTCTTGTTCTTATATTGTAAACTATTCCTGAAACTATAAAGGAATTAGTGGGTAGTGTCGAAAGTCTAAGTTGTCCAAGTGGGATAGCTTAGTGGGTAGATAGTTTTCTACTTAGGCTTGTTAAGCAATAGGGAATGTTGCTTAACTGTAAGATTGATAACTCTTTCTTAAGTTTGTTGTAATCATGTTTTACTTTTGCTTTTGAAGATTAGTGAAAACGATTGAAAATCCTGTGGAACAGGTCGTGGTTTTACTCCCTTAAGCAAGGAGGTTTCCACGTAAAATCATTGTGTTGATTTTACTGCATTTAACTTTCTGGTAATTTTCTGGAGTGTAGTAAGGGACCTGGTCCATTACTTGTTAAATGAAGGCACATATTCTATCAGTATTATATCGATTAGATAATTGTATATTATAAAATGTATTTGTATATTCTGACGAATTATACATATACAAATGTGGCTAATTATACAAACTTGAGTCAGCCCACACAATTAATGTATAATGTTAGTTATGAGTGATAATTATAGCAAATTATAGCTATGATGAATAACTAAATAGTATAAATTTACTTAAAGACATAATTTTCCCAAAAATATTTCTGCATCCATATCTTGTGTTAATAGCAAAACAAGTCAATCTAACATTTTTCCTATTGTGATGGTGTGATAATAGGATAGTTCTCAATTCTTTCCATTCGTATGAGGTCAGTAATATCCATCTTCGGTCTCGACTTCGTAGTTGATATCATTAGAATGGATAAAGATCCGATCAAGTATAATTAGGTCAAGTAATGTTCAATGACCTTATAAATTCATGTCATGTGTACTATATAATAATTTATGGTTGAGATTCATTCAAATTATATACTCATTAATTATAATAATAAAAACAACAAAGTTGTCAATTTTTTTATTTTTTAAAACTATCAAATAAAGCAATTTTATGTACCGAAGCTAATATTTTCAAGAAAAAAATTTAAAATTGACGGGAATATGCAAACTTTCTGACTTTTTACCCGACAAACTTGTTTGGGAGTAATTCCACACATGCTTTCTCCAAATTTGAAGTAATCTCCAAGAATAGATCAAACTTAAAAACATAATTGAGTTCTAAATAATAATTCAACTAAATAACATGATAATACATTTTGTAAAAGAAATACTTAATTGGAGGTTTTCAAATAATTACAAAAATATATTTATTCAGATTTTTTAAAAATGTCAGATTCTTTAAAATTAGTATAATATAAAAAGTCCAATACAAGTACGAGGTTTGGCAGGTAAAAAAGTCGGAAAGTCCACATACTTCCATCAGTCTTATTTTTTCTAGAAAATATTAGGTAGGGTACATTTAATTGTTTTATTTGATAGTATTAAAAAATAAAAATAATTGACGTTTTTGTTGTTTTGATTATTAAGATGAATATATAATTTAAATCAATCTCAACCATAAATTATTATACTATACACATAACATGAATCTATAAGGCTATTAAACATTATTTGACATAATTATGCTAGACCAGATCTTTTGTCACATTAATTAGAACATATGTATTTTGTATGGCATTGTTCTAACATTATTTGTGGCTCCAATAATTTGACATATATAGTTTGTGGTTAATAATTTATGCTAATAACAAGTTTTACGTTAATAATTTAAGCTCATCTTATGTCTAAATCAAATTATATATTTATTTGTTTTCAAAATAAATGAAAATCGTGCAATAAACAAATTAAATAGACATCATTCAAATGTACAACAATGACCATACCTTAGTATCAGTGATCCAATTTGACTAAATATAATTTGTGTTGAATAAGCTACTAAAAAGTAAAAACGAGTTGAATGAGTCTACTAAAAAGGTTAACCGCCTCTTGAAGACTTTTTGGAACTTAATTACTGTAAACTTTTTTAAAAAAATAAAATAATTGTTAAGTATAATATAAAAAAGAATGGATTAATATTTTCTTGATTTAGTAAGTGTCACGATCCAAAACGAGCCGCGAGTGGCACCCACACTTATCCTACTATGTGAGCGAACCAATCAATCTAAACCCCAACATTTCAACCATAATAAACAGAATATAATGCGGAAGACTTTAAACTCATTAATATAACCAATAAATAACTTCTAAAATTTAATACTTATTATTCCCAAAATCTGGAAGTCATCACCACAAGAACATCTATCCTCAATTTACTAAATCTAAGAGTGTCTAAGAAGCTAAAATAAATAAACAGCTAGTCCATGCCGGAATTTCAAGGCATCAAGACATGAAGAGGAAGATCCAGTCCAAGCTAGAAGCAATAGCTCACCCTGATATCTAGCGTGATGAAGACTGGCTAGAGTTGAGGGCGAGTTGAAGACGATGGTACGTTTGATGCACTCCACAAATAATCAAGAAAAACAAATACAAGTAGGGGTCAGTACAAGGCACAAGTACTGAGTAGGTATCATCGGCCAACTCAAAATAGAAAACAGTATATATCAAATAATAATATAAAATCAACTACATACTCAACAGGTGATAACCACAAATACCATAACCATTGGCCACAACACCCAGCACATCTATCAGGACTCAAGCCTCCCCATCATACTCATTTAGGAATTAGGTTCTTCAAATTGAGTATATTAACATAATTCAAGATTCATTATCTTTATTCCTCTTGTGTCGGTACGTGACACTCCGATCCTCTACTATCCTGGTGTCGGAACGTGACACTCCGATCCCCTAATTCTACGTGTCAGTTCGTGACACCCGATCCCCTAATTCTACGTGTCGCTTCGTGACACCCGATCCCCTAATTCTACGTGTCGGTTCGTGACACTCGATCCCCTAATCTTATTCTTTTAGTTCATCAAGCCTTCTTTTATACCAAGGCATCATCATTAACAAAGTGGATTTAAGGTTTAAGATTCACAGCCTTATCTTTCCAAGCCATTACAATTACATAATCACATCATGCAAGCACACAATTAAGCATATAGGAGACTTTACAATACTACCCAATACATATCATTCGCTATTAAGAGTTTTACTATGAAATAACATAAACCATAACCTACCTCCACCGAAGAATCGCGATCAAACAAGCTATCTTCCAAAACTTTTGCTTTCCTCTGCATTCTTCTGTTTCTCTCGTTCGTTTCTCCCTTCTCTCTCTGTTCTTTCTGTTTTTCTTATTCACACCCTTTTTCTTTTACCCTAATTGTCATATAATTAAGTATAAAAGATGATAAAAATAATCCACTTTTTATTCCAAGGTTATCTCCTTTAACCCCCAAGTAATTGAATTATTAACATTAATCAACTAACATTATAATTATAAGCATGAATAGTCCAAAACGCCCCTTAAAAACTTTTAATAGAAATCCGACCCAGTCAGGGTTGCGCAGCTTGTGACGGTCCGTCATGACTGTGACGGTCCATCCTGCAGGTCCGTCACAAAGTTCAGAGAGTTAATTCTGTGGAAAGATTTGTGACGGTCCGTCGTGCCAACAACGGTCCGTCCTGCCATTCTGTCACGAAGTTTAGAGACTTAATTTTGTGGAAAGATTTGTGACGGTACGTCGTGCCAACGACGGTCCGTCCTGCCATTCCGTCACGAAGTTCAGAGAGTCGATCTTAGTACCCAAATTTCAGAATTCTAAGTGTTTTGGAACGAGACCCCCTCGACGGTCCGTCGTGCCCATGACGGTCTGTCGTGGGATCCGTCGACTCAGACAGTTATTACCAGAATAAACTCTACTGCTCAAAATGTCCAAACAGTTCGTTACAATAGATACCAATTTACCTATCGTTCGTCCTCGAACGATCACAAGAAGAAAAACAAGGGCGAAAAGGAGTACCTGAAATGGAGCCATATCAATACTTGAGTGATAGATATTATTGTATGAAAACTCCGCTAAGGGTAAGAAGTTATCCCAATGACCACCAAATTCTATCACACATGCACGAAGCATATCCTCCAATACCTGAATCGTTCGCTCAGACTGACCATTGGTCTGAGGGTGAAATGCACTACTAAGGTCCAACCTAGTACCTAATTCAGCATGCAATGTTCTCCAAAACTTAGAAGTAAACTGCGTACCTCTATCTGATATGATGGAAAGTGGAACTCCATGCAATCGAACAATTTCTGAGATATAGAGTTTGGCTAACTTCTCCGCATTGTAAGTCACCTTGACCGGAATGAAGTGAGAAGACTTAGTTAATCTGTCCACAATTACCCAAATAGAATCAAACTTACCCAATGTCTTTGGAAGACCAACCACGAAGTCCATTGCAATTCTCTCCCACTTCCATTCAGGAATGGGCATTCTCTGAAGTGTTCCTCCGGGCCTCTAGTGTTCATACTTTACTTGCTGACAATTTGGACATTTGGTAACAAAATCAACAATGTCACGTTTCATTCTACTCCACCAAAAGTGTTGTTTTAGGTCACGGTACATCTTGGTTGCACCAGGATGTATAGAATATACGGAACTATGCGCCTCTGTGAGGATAGTGTGGATCAAATCATCAACACGGGGCACACATACCCTTCCCTTAATCCTCAAAACACCTTCCTCATCAATTATTGCCTCTTTAGCCTCTCCTCGCAACACCATATCCCGAATTCGGCTTAGTTTATCATCATCAAACTGTTTTCCCTGGATCTTGTCAAGAAAAGAAGATTTTGCCTCCACACAGGCCAAAAATCCTCCTTTCTCTAGTATTTCCAGTCTCATAAAGTCGTTAGCCAAGTTTTGGACTTCTCTAGCCAATGGGCGTCTAGAAACTTGTAAGTGGGCTAAACTACCCATGCTCTCTGCTTTTCTACTTAAAGCATCAGCCACCACATTTGCTTTTTCTGGGTGATACAGAATAGTAATATCATAGTCCTTCAACAGTTCCATCCACCTCCTCTGCCTCAAATTCAAGTCTTTCTGGGTAAAGACATATTGTAGACTACGATGATCTGTGTAGACTTCCCACTTGACCCCTTATAGATAATGTCTCCATTGCTTTAATGCAAACACAACTGCAGCCAATTCCAAATCATGGGTCGGATAATTACGTTCATGCACCTTTAATTGCCTCGAAGCATAAGCAATTACATTCTTCTCTTGCATTAGCACTGCACCCAAACCAGAATAGGATGCATCACAATAAACAATGAAATTCTTGCCTTCTACTGGCAAGGTAAGGATTGGTGCAATAGTCAGCAAGGTCTTGAGTTTCTGAAAGCTTTCCTCACATTCATCCGACCATACAAATGGAAGATTCTGCTTGGTCAAGTTTGTCAATTGGGAAGCAATAGAAGAGAATCCCTTGACAAATCGACGGTAGTAGCTAGCTAAACCAACAAAGCTCCTTACTTCTGACACAGTAGTAGGTTTTACCCAATTCCTCACTGTTTCAATCTTAGAAGGATCCACCATCACTCCATCCTTAGAAACCACGTACCCCAAGAAGGACACTGAATCTAGCCAAAACTCACAATTGGAGAATTTGGCATAAAGTCTTTTCTCCCTTAATACTTCCAACACAATTCTCAAATGCTCCTCATGTTCCTTCTTACTCTTGGAGTATATCAGTATATCATCAATAAATACGATCACAAAGAGATCCAGATATGGCTTAAAAATCCCGTTCATCAAGCTCATGAAAGCAGCAGGGGCATTCGTAAGACCAAAAGACATTACTACGAATTCGTAATGCCCATACCTGGTTCGAAAAGCAGTCTTTGGCACATCTGTTGCCCGTATTTTCAATTGATGATAACCGGATCTCAAGTCAATCTTAGAGAAGACACAAGCACCTTGTAACTGATCGAACAAGTCATCAATGCGAGGAATGGGGTACTTGTTCTTAATAGTTACCTTGTTCAACTGTCGGTAGTCTATGCACATCCGAAAACTCCCATCCTTCTTTTTCACAAATAACACCGGAGCACCCCAAGGGGAAGCGCTTTGTCTAATGAAGCCTTTACCTAACAACTCTTGAAGTTGGGCCTTTAATTCCCTTAACTCCGCTGGGGCCATTCTATAAGGGGGTATAGAAATGGGGCGAGTACCCGGCTCCAGATCAATGCAAAAGTCGATATCCCTATCCGGTGGCATGCCAGGAGGTCTGCAGGAAATATATCAAGAAACTCACGGACTATCGAAACCGACTCAATTGGAGGTACTTGGGTAGTATCATCCCTGAGGTGTGCCAAGAAAGCTAAACACCTTTTACTAACCATTTTCTTAGCACGAAGAAAGGAGATGATACGAACTGGAGTGGAAGTGTAGTCACCCTCCCACACTAACGAATCTGTCCCAGGCTTGGCCAACGTTACAGTTTTAGCATTACAATCTAAGATTTCAAAATTTGGAGAAAGTCAAGTCATACCCAGAATTACATCGAAATCAACAATCTCTAAGATAACCAAGTCTACATGAGTATTGCTCCCCACAAAAGTTACAAGACAAGACCTATACACCTTTTCAACTATCACAGACTCACCCACCGGAGTAGAAACACGAATAGGCATGTCAAGCAATTCACAATGTAAATTAAGACCAGTAGCAAATGAGGAAGATACATATGAAAATGTGGAGCCAGGATCAAATAATACAGAAGCCATGAAATCACAAACCAAAAGATTACCTATGATAACAGCATCAGAGGTCTCCGCTTCAGACCTCCCAGGGAAAGCATAACAATGGGCCCTATCACCTGTCTGCCCGTTGCCCCTACCATGTTGTGCTGTAGTAGCTCCAGTTTGCCCGTCACCCCGGCCGTTTTGGTGACCACCATTACCTCGGCCACCACGTCCTCCAGAATGACGGCCTCTTCCATGACCACCTCTACCTCTGGCTATCGGGGGTCTGTAACTATGTTTTGGACAATTCCTCCTAATATGTCCAGTTTCCCCACATCCATAACATTCTCTGGGGTCAAGCATACGTCTCTGTGAAAATGATGAATTCTGGGGGTAACCTTTAAACTCAGAGAAATGTTGACTAGTCTGCGATGGACCCCCAGCTACAGCGAAGACTGAATGGGTCGGGATGGGTAACCTCCTGAACTCTGCCCTCTGGAGTAGGACCCACTGAACTCACCTCCCTTACGGAACCTCTTAGATGCCGATGATGTGGTGAAATCGCTTGGCTTCACCCTCTCTACCTCTATCACAAAATCTACCACCTCCTGAAAGGATTTTGCTGTAGCGGCTACCTGTAGGGCTGCAATCTGCAAATCTGACATCAACCCTTTCACGAAACGGCGAATCCGCTCTTGTGGACTGAAGCAAAGCTGAGTGGCATATCTGGATAATGCACAAACTTAGCCTCATAAGCAGCAACGAACATCCTTCCTTGCTCTAGGCTCAGAAACTCATCTCTCCTCCTATCCCTCAAGGTCCGGGGTTTATACTTCTCCATAAATAAGCTAGAGAATGACGCCCAAGTCATAGGTGGTGCTTGTGCCGGTTGACACTCAACATATGACCGCCACTACATTTTGGCGTTCCCTTGAAACTGATAGGTCATAAATTCAACACCAAATCTTTCCACTATGCCCATCTTATGTAGCAACTCATGACAATCCACCAGAAAATCATAGGCATCCTCAGATTCAGCACCCTTGAAAACTGGAGGTTTCAATTTCAAGAACTTACTGAAAAGTTCGTGCTGATCACTCGTCATTATAGGCCCTGTAGTCAATCGAGGAACGTGCCTATTTCTAATGAGGCATCCATGCGGGGAGCCTCAGCAGCGGCATGTTGTACTCTCGGAACCTGAGGCGCCGGTGCAGAAAACACTGGAGGTGTCTGGCCTTGATCAGATAACCCGCTAAGATAAGCAAGAACCTGGTTAATCATCTCTGGGGTAGGTTGGGGTGGTAATTCCTTATTCTGCACTTGCTCATTTTCCCCTTCCTCACCCTCTCTTTCTACCTCATCAGTCGGTGGAGGAGTCACCGCCCTAGTACTAGATGGACCAGGTGCTTGTCCTCTTCCTCTAGAGAACGTCCTCCCGCGACCTCTACCACGGCCTCTTGCCACTGCTCATCTTCGAGCTACAGCCCCAGTGGCTGGCTCAGATGCATCTTGTCTTGCCGGTGTTGGTGTTGGCGCAGTTGTTGCTCTAGTTCTAACCATCTGCGAAATAGAGTGAAGATGGTCAGATACCAATTTGTATCACCTAGATACCAATTGGATCCAAGTAATAGCACGAAAGAAAGAATGGAATTTTCCTAAAGTCCTATAGCCTCTCAAAGAAAAGTAAAGGCGTCCCCCTACCGTTCCTTAAGACTCTACAAGACTCGTTCTTGTGTGATGAGACCAACGAACCTAATGCTCTGATACCAAGTTTTGTCACGACCCAAAACGAGCCAACCAATCTAAACCCCAACATTTCAACCATAATAAACAGAATATAATGCGGAAGACTTTAAACTCATTAATATAACCAATAAATAACTTCTAAAATTTAATACTTATTATTCCCAAAATTTGGAAGTCATCACCACAAGAACATCTATCCTCAATTTACTAAATCTAAGAGTGTCTAAGAAGATAAAATAAATAAACAACTAGTCCATGCCGGAATTTCAAGGCATCAAGACATGAAGAGGAAGATCCAGTCCAAGCTAGAAGCAATAGCTCACCCTGAAATCTGGCGTGATGAAGACTGGCTAGAGTTGAGGGCGAGTTGAAGACGATGGTACGTTTGCTGCACTCCACAAATAATCAAGAAAAACAAATACAAGTAGGGGTCAATACAAGGCACAAGTACTGAGTAGGTATCATTGTCCAACTCAAAATAGAAAACAGTATATATCAAATAATAATATAAAATCAACTACATACTCGACAGGTGATAACCACAAATACCATAACCATTGGTTACAACACCCAGCACATCTATGAGGACTCAAGCCTCCCCATCATACTAATTTAGGAATTAGGTTCTTCAAATTGAGTATATTAACATAATTCAAGATTCATTCTCTTTATTCCTCTTGTGTCGGTACGTGACACTCCGATCCTCTACTATCCTGGTGTCGGAATGTGACACTCCGATCCCCTAATTCTATGTGTCGGTTCGTGACACCCGATCCCCTAATTCTACGTGTCGGTTCGTGACACCCGATCCCCTAATTCTACGTGTCGGTTCGTGACACCCAATCTTCTAATTCTACGTGTCGGTTCGTGACACCTGATCCCCTAATCTTATTCTTTTAGTTCATCAAGCCTTCTTTTATATCAAGGCATCATCATTAACAAAGTGGATTTAAGGTTTAAGATTCACAGCCTTATCTTTCCAAGCCATTACAATTACATAATCACATCATGCAAGCATACAATTAAGCATATAGGAGACTTTACAATACTACCCAATACATATCATTCGCTATTAAGAGTTTTACTATGAAATAGCATAAACCATAACCTACCTCCACCGAAGAATCGCGATCAAACAAGCTATCTTCCAAAACCTTTGCTTTCCTCTGCGTTCTTCTCTTTCTCTCGTTCGTTTCTCCCTTCTCTCTCTGTTCTTTCTGTTTTTCTTATTCACACCCTTTTTCTTTTACCCTAATTGTCATATAATTAAGTATAAAAGATGATAAAAATAACCCACTTTTTATTCCAAGGTTATCTCCTTTAACCCCCAAGTAATTGAATTATTAACATTAATCCACTAACTTTATAATTATAAGCATGAATAGTCCAAAACGCCCCTTAAAATCTCTTAATAGAAATCCGACCCAGTCAAGGTTACGGAGCCTGTGACGGTCCGTCATGACTGTGACGGTCCGTCCTGCAGGTCCGTCACAAAGTTCAGAGAGTTAATTCTGTGGAAAGATTTGTGACGGTCCGTCGTGCCAACGACGGTCCGTCCTGCCATTCCGTCACGAAGTTCAGAAAGTTAATTTTGTGGAAAGATTTGTGACGGTCCGTCGTGCCAACGACGGTCCGTCCTGCCATTCCGTCACGAAGTTCAGAAAGTCGATTCCAGTACCCAAATTTCAGAATTCTAAGTGTTTTGGAACGAGACCCCCTCGACGGTCCGTCGTGGGATCCGTCGACTCAGACAGTTATTACCAGAATAAACTCTACTGCTCAAAACGACCAAACAGGTCGTTATAGTAAGATAATCAATTAATACGAGATAATTAGTTTCAGTATAGTAATTAAATATGATATAAATCGAGTACTGATATTTATTTTTAGTAAAGTAATCAAATACATGCCGACATAGATAAAAGAGGAGCTCTTATTTGTACTACTCTGTTCTTTCAACAATAGTTGTTCATTATATAATTTTGAAATCTTCAACATATTTTGTCTACTTTATGTTTTGTAAAAATTAGGCAAGTCACATAGTATAAGAGATAAATTACTTTCTATCCCTGCTCTTTCATCAATTACTAAGAATTCCTTTTTTTAGTGTTTTTCGGATACATAATATTGTAAGCGGATACTTTAATTAATAACGGCTGATACTTAAATTATTAAGTTGTTTTTATCAGTTTAAGCATTAAAAAAGGGATTAAAAACAGAAAGTAATTGATTCGCACAAATCACGCATACGTTTCTTCCTTCAACCAATCAGGCATAAACCTCTAACTGAATTATAATTTTTAAATTTCAAAATGTGAAATCTTCTTCCTGTTCTTCGAAAAAAACATTCATAGTTTGATTCAAACAATTTTGAAACGCAATTTTGTGAAGATTCAAATGAATATTTTAATCTTGTTAAGGCATTTTGAATCATGGGAAAGTGATGTTAGATACGAGCGATACAGAAGCGATGTGATATGGTTGGAGAAAATATTTCATTCGTAAATCTTGTTTCAACAATTGCAGTTGAATTGGGTATTGATGAATTGAAAAATTAACATCGAGATCAGATACATTGTTGAAGGTAATTTGTCTCCATTATGTATTCTAAATGATATGGGGGGTGAAACTGTACATAAAAATGAAAAAACATGAGGTAGAATTCGGTATGTATTCACTATGCATTGATACATCGGATAAAAGTGATGAAGAGATACAAAATTTTGATACAATAACCGGTGAAATTGTGCATATTGAAGGTGAAAAAGGGACGCGAACATGTACTTTCTTCCCGAAAGATTCTTGATGCTTGCTTTTTAGAAGTACTTTTCTGAATCATGTCTAATACTTCTCAAATTGAATACTTAATGAAGTACTTTTACGTTACTATTTCATGATATGATAAATGAAAAATGTTATGTTTTCAATTCTGGTTATATTTTTTTATTCTTAATTTTTGATAAAGTTAGTTTGGTATACATTATTGTGTGTCTGGTACCTAATTATGTGTAAATTTTGTTATTGGATAGAATAATAGTATCAATAGTTATGATGTATGCCAAAGTTAAAAGAGACGACAAAAAAGGTATCATTTGAAGTAACGATATATCATATACATAATATCTTTTTTCTAAATTTTATATCTACTAATAATAAAGTATCGGATATTCTGCAATTGAAAAAAATGATGTTGATACTTAATATAAATAATAAGCTTTAATATGATACATAAAAATGTAAAATTGTATTTGATAGATAATTCTAACAATTTTAAATTAGAGAAATTGATACTTAATAGAAACAATAAGCTTTAATATGATAGATAAAAATGTTAAATTGCTTGATACATAATTCTAATTACAGATTATAAATCAGTCAAATTGATACTTAATAGAAACAATAAGTCAAATGATGAAACATTATGTTGTTTACCTAGAAAGGTAAATAAGTAATTTTGAAAGATTCAATGGTTTCATTACCAGATAAAAAATTGTCTTGCCATCTCGATACAAAAGAATATTTTGAACATCACGAAAAGAACAAAAAAGAACTCAAGTGATAAACCAACTACGAGCAGAAACCGTTGTGGACGTTATAGACATGAAAGTCACAACACGCAATCTTGTACTTTCTTACCCAAAGAAAAGTGATACATTTTTTTAGAAAAATACATTCAACTTCAAATATAGTGAAGTGTTACTGTTAAATATCAATAAATAGAAATTTGTTCAACTTTGTGTACATTTCTGCGGAAAAATAATTTAGTCACACTGTTAAACTATTAAATTTTATAAATCTGATAAAATATTTATTTAATATATTTTTTTATTTTAATAATAATGTATATGATACATCTTGATTGTGAACGACCGTATTTACTGTAACTTTATGTTAAGTATCACATATGAAAGTAAAGATAAAATCATATATTTGATACATTAATTTATTTAATTGGTACATGTTGAAATAAACATTGTCGTGGTTAGATATAAAATGTATCTTTAACTTAATAAACAACCTCTTGAATGATAAAATTGTGTGATATTTAAATTTATAAAATTTATTTGTATCAGATAATTTTTAAAAGTATCTTATTTTGTATTGTATACCACAAGCACTATAATTATAACCAAAAAATAAAGAAAAATAGACATACTGAGATCAAAATTAAAATACATTAAAATTTAAATTTAAAATAACAAAAATTTTAGAGAAAACCATTTATCCAGAAATCAACCTCCTAAGATTGTTAATCCTAGATCATTTTCTTCAAAGATAACACACCATATAATAGATGAACAATTCTATCCCTTTTTGGGGTTCTTCCACATTCGCTTCAAAAGATGAAGTTTCATCCTTCTTCGATTTCGTCTTCTAATTATTATCATTCTTCATTCTTAATGGATCCTACAAGCTTTTGGATCTATTTTCAACTCAATATCATTATCGTCTAAGTCATAATGAGTTGATTAGATCTATTTTCATGAAAATTTTCATCATTAAAACAAAATACACAAGGTACCATACTAAAAAGATGGAGCAGAATTCATATGCATAAGAAAATTGTAAATTAAAAACATTATTTTTTAAAATAAAAAAAAACGAAATCTGAAGAACTAAAAATGAAAAATTGATGAAGAAATAGTTCTATCTCTTTAGATTTTTGAAATCGATGAACTTGAGAGAAAACAGATTTAAAATTAAAAAATTGAGTGATTGATGTAACTGTTGATATATGAGAGTGATTTTTTAGGCGTAAAAATAGGACAAAAACATTGAATTGGAAGGGATGTAAATAATGTATCTGGAAAATAAGAGAAAAGGATGAAAAGAGGGATTTTTGAAATATTTTTAGATGGTAGGGAATTTTAAAAATTATGGAAAGCAAGATTGTGTAGTTAGGTAATTTTTCCATTAATTTTATAGTTAGGGATCGTTTGATAGGTTGCATTAAAGAAATAATCCATGTATTTATGTATGATATTATTTAGTACTACTAATTCATGGATTGGTTATGCGTCCTACATGATATTATAGGATGTTATACTAATATGACATTTCATTTGGAGGTATTAGTAATATATATAATATAATATCATGAGATAAGTCTATGTAAAGACAAAAATATCCCTCGAATCATTTTAATTATTTTGTCTGTTTCTTGATTTTATGTTTATTATTCATACTAATAAATTTATTTAAATAGTTTATATTTTGGGAGAGCTTTTTATTACTAAATAAATTCAATACAAATTTAAAATGTAAATGTTTAACATTTACAAATTAAAAAGGCAATTATATCACCGCATGACGTTTGTGATCTTAATTGAATGTATTATTTATTTTTGTGATTTTCTAATTATTTGTATTTTGAACAGTTTAAATACAACTTGCAATTTTTTATGTGTAAATGTGATGGTTTATTCCATATACGATCCTTTAGTTCTTAATTTACCCCAATCATTAATTATAATCATTTTCTTATTATATTTTTCAAGACATTAAATTTATTTTATTCATATAGTCAGGTTTGAATTTTAAAAAAAGGTATGGGGTGTCACGTGGACCTGCTTCCTCGAAAGAAATTACTAAATACGTGTTCGATAAAAGGGAAAAGAGGAATTAAAAAAGGTACTCCCTTCGTCCGGTTTTATATGACATCATTTTTTAAAAATAGTTGATCCAAAAAATTTGTCACTTCATAAAATTAATACATAAATTATCATATTCTTCCTTTTTTACCCTTGATTCACGTTCATTGACTAAATTAATTATCAAAATAAATTAAATCATATCACTGATTGAAAACTTTAGTTCTAAAAAAGTAAAAACAAAAAAATAAAATTTCTATCATTTTTAATACAAATATAAAGAAAAAATGTGACATAAAACGAAACGAAAAAAATATATATAGCACAAATTACTTAATATATTGGACGTAGCTCAAATTGTAAGGCCCTAAATTTCTAAACTTGAGGTCCGGTTCAAATTTGCAACTGACATCACTTACGAAAAATCCTGTAATAGTTAATTTTTTATTATTTTTTTTAATGTTTTTTAAGAGAGTAATTATTATACTTACGTGCGCAGCGAAAGAGTTTGCCTATTATTTTAAGAATTGCATTGAATTTAGCACCTCAGCAGCTGACTACTGTACCCTTCCCACATCCCATGTTCGTTTTATAAACAATCTTACAACCAATAATTATTACTCATTAATCTTTTCTTAATGACTCCATCTCAACTTCATATTATTATATTCATCTCAAATCCTCATCTTCCCCATAATTTCTACTTTGTTTAAAATAGTAACTAAAAACAGAGCAATTTGTAACCTATAGTTTTGAGGGGAAAAAAAACAGAGCATCAGTATGCTTCAAGAAAGTGCAAATTTTGTGATTGAGATCTTGAATGAATTTAAGTCTGACTACAATTAACTAAACGCATAATCGAAAAAAAAAGAACTTATAATTCCAACCCCAACTTTCTTCACAATTCTAGGAAAAAAACTCAACTTAACTTTGGCAATCTTCCTAGTCTCTTCTTAAGTTTACAAACAAATCTCAAAAGAAGAAGGAAAAAAAAAACAGAGGAGTCAATTTGAACCCCAAAAGAAATTACTGTGATTATACTTCAAATCCAAAAAAAAAAAAAAAAAAGAGAGAGAGAGAGAGTCAAACCAAATTGAGATGAAATTAGAAAGTCCATTTCAAGATCTTGACTCTTAGATCAACCTTACACTTCGCATTATTTGTTGATGCCACTGCTGGAGCTTTACCCTTTGGTGTCGATCCATGAATTCCTTCACACGTTACTCTAATCCCTACCCTTTTGCTTTTCAATTTGTCCATTTTCACTTCTACCATAGTATCCATCAAGATTGTGACCGGTAACCCAGCTTTCCTCTTCAGATCTGATTTTAGAGATGAAACTGAATCAACATCAAGTACTTGTGACGCCATCGATAGAGTGGAGTGTATAATTGTAATGTTATTTGTAGTGCTGGTGAATCCAGGAAACGACCCTTTAGCTAAAACAACTTGATTTGAAAGTGCAGTGATAGAGATAGTGTTATAGTTGTATATCAATTTCTTGTTTGGGTTTTTGGTTGAGAGTGTGAGGTTCAATTTTGTAGTGAGATGGGTTGTGTCGTCTGTGGAAGTAGTGAGATTGAAATTAGAGATCTTGAGTGAAGAAACTGCGAATGTAGGGCGTTGAGGATGGTAAAGAACGTAGAAAATAGCACCAGCAATAGCTGCAAGGAGGAGGAGGATGCAAATGATGAGAATAGACCAGAAACAACACATACAGAAACAACGCCGGCCGCTGCAACGACGGCGGTTGTGTCGGTGGTAGGCTGTTGGTGTCGGTCGGTAAGGGACACGATTTGGGTTGTTGTACATCTGGTTCTTCACCGGAGCAGCGTGTGGATTTGCAGCAGTGGGCGCAGTGCCATTAGGCTTGGCTGAAGGGTAAACTCTGTCTGTCATTATTTGTTTGTGTTATTAGTTTTTAGATAGAAAAGACCAAAACAATGGTGTACTTTCAATACAAAAACAAGTTCTAAGAATAAGAATATTATGATTATTCGAAGAGTTTACAAGGACATAATGGTTTTTTTGGGAAGAAAATGAAAAAATGTGAAGTAAAGGGAAAGTAAAGCAAAGTGTCAAAGTTTCTTTTGTGTTGAAATGAATTTTTTTGTTTCTTCAAAGTGTTTAAGGGATAGACTATAAACCACTAAAGTGGGGGCAAATGGGGATACTTACAACACACAAAGAAATAGGAATCTCTTGGCTGGCTTGGGGCTTTTTTTTTTTTTTTTTAATTTATGATTTATATCACTGATATGCCCACTTGGTTTTGTCTAGGTTTGTCTCTCTTTTATTTCTTTTTTTTTATATATATAATTTAATATATGTCAAGTTGTAATTTATATTCTATGAAAATTCTTAAATGCAATCAAATTGACTTGTATAATTCCAAACATGTGTTTACCATTTTACAATTTGCTCTAATCTCTAATGATGGGGATGTGGGACTCTGGAGTGTGGCATATCTTATTTTGGTAAATTTCTAAAATTGATTTAGTTTAAAGTTTTTTTTTTTTTTCAAAAAAAATGATTTGTTAAAAAAGTATTCTTGATAATATGTCATTTGAATTATGCGTATATTTTCGTCTTATACATTATAATTATACTAAAATAGA
Source organism: Solanum peruvianum (assembly GCA_027705065.1). Lineage (NCBI taxonomy): Eukaryota > Viridiplantae > Streptophyta > Magnoliopsida > Solanales > Solanaceae > Solanum > Solanum peruvianum. The sequence goes on from JAKWJD010001762.1 coordinate 50,567,361, forward strand.
TTTTCCATTACTAATTCTCTTTTGCATTTCTTGTTCTCTCTTTATATAAATACAAATCATAAAAAATACGATGTATAATTTATCTTGTATAAAACTAAAAAAAAATTGATATACAAATATTTTATTTTGATTCAATTAATTGTATATAAATTCAAATATTTTGCAGATTTACAAACATAAAGAACATTACTTATACAAACACAATTTTTATAGACACAAACACCTCATTTATACAAATAAGATACCTGCGATTTATACGAATCAAAGTTGCCTGCTATTTTTTATACAAAATATAATATTCTATAGCAAATATTAAATTTATTATAAAATAAATTATACAAACTATAAATATAACATATGAACATAACTTTTATATTTGCTAAATCTAAAATTTAATCATAAATAAATTTCTGTTTGGTGTATCAGAATGAAGAAATAAAAGGAAAACGTTTGTCACAAAGGAAGTATTATTTTTTTACAAAAATCATTTAATATTTATGATTAAGATTTGATTTATAAATAATAATAGAACTTGAATACATGTGAATGTTAACAAGACGGACAAAATAAATGACCTAAGTGATAAAATGTAACGGTCCCTCACAGAAACATTAAACTGTGCAAAAACAAAAAAGCCGTAAAATATATTGGCATTATTTACACGTTAATCGTTGTTATGATCAAAATAAACAAATAATTTAGACACAAAAATCATAAAATATTCCGTTTCTTCTAAAAGAAAATATACTGATAACGACTTTGTTAGAGTCACACGTCAGATAAATATAAATTAGTACTTGATTTTATTATATAATGTTATTATTATTATTTTTATATGCTATGAAAATTAATATCAATTTTAATTTATTATAAAGTAATATTGGATTCTGCATTTTATGTTGTTCATTTTCAGTTATCTAGATACCTATTTTGATCGCTTCTTTTAACTAAAATATTTATGTATGTTTTTATAATTTCCATAAACACAGCGTATTAGTTAACTTTCAAGCAAAAATGTACATACTTTTTATTCGCTTCTTTTGCTTTTTGCTTCTGCACATATACATTCGAAATTTTAGCTTATTTAGTATGATTTCAGTTATATATGACTCAGTCTAATTATATACAGAAAATTAAGAAGTGTTAAATTTGTTACATTTATTGTATTTTAATAAATTAATGACTGGATTTTGTTTATAAAAACAATATGAAACTTATGTTTCTGAGCTTATTTAAAGTAGATTTGGAAGTTAAATTTTGTATAAGTAATTTTTTTTTCTTGTTAGACAAAATATTTTCAGATGCACGCACCTAAAATTTAGACAATTTTATGATATATTTTGAGGTAGTGCAGCCCTTTCATGTAATCTACTAGGTGCGGCGATCGAAACGTGGCAGCAGTAATAGAAAAACAAATAATGGGTGGGAGCATCTTATATAACTCTTGGCCACAAAAAGATACTACTATCATTATTTTTGAAAAATAAAAATTGCACCTAATATAGGGATATTATTATGTATTTTTAGCGATATAGACTGTGGTATGATTATAGATTTTTTTTTTTTTTAATTAAAAATTTTAAGTTTAAATTTTACAAATAAAGAAAATTCAGTTGAATATATCACCTTCTAATAAACCCTGATATATACTATTCAGGAATAATTGTAACTGTAATATAAACTTTGATCACAAACAAAAAAATTGGATAGCACATATTTTTTCATTTCAATTTATTAATTATTTTTATGTTTCATTTAAATAATAATTTAATATCAATTTTTATAAGATCACAATATAAAGGGCCATAATACATTCCATGTCTTTTTTTTTTTATCGAAACATGTTTATCTTATTATTTAACCATGTTTAATATGGAATTTTTTATTTTTTTTTTAATTTTAAATTTTCATATCACAGGCTTTAAAAAAATTTTTTAAAATTTTTTTTGTATCAAATTAAAATATGACAAATAAATTAAACTAAATAAATTATTTATTTATAATTTAAGACAATAAATTTTTAAAACTTGTTTACATTATTTTAAAATTTCATTTATCTTAAAATTGAATAAACAAGTTGAAATAAATAGAGTACTATTTGTGATCTAAACTCTAACACACTTTCTAGAACTTTACCTTGAGGGTTGTTTTCTCTTGAGTTAATCTCTCATGCTTCTTAATATTCTTCCGTCTATTTCATATGATATTATAAAAATATAAATAAGTTTTTTTTATCTTAAAATTTTTATTATTATATTTTATAGTACGCTCTGTGTAATTTCATATATATATAAATTTTTTTTTTTTACGTATTTTCATAAATTATATATTTAAATACACTATTAAAATTAAATTGTGACTCATAAAATTTGTACTGTTGGGACAGTGGAGTAATATCTCTTCAATGTTCACGTATGTTTTTTTATTATATCACCATATCTATTATAGAAAAAAAAACATATGAAAACTTAATTTCACTTCCTCTACCTAATACTCTCTGTCCGATAATATTTTTTTTTTGTTAACGTTCCATATTTCGTAAAAAATTATAAATAAAAGTAAATTTTATTGTGAAAATAATAAGTATACTGTCTTGAAAATATAATAAAAAAATAATCATAATTAATGATAAGAGTAAATTAAAAATTAAGTGTAAAATTATCTATTAATTTATAAATAAATAAATATTATTGAATATTTAAAATAATATAATAGACAATTATTATTAAATAGAGAGTATATATATACTACAGTAAATACATTCCACTTGACAAGTTCTATCAAGTATTATACATGAATTAAGTTGTTTTTTGTCAAGAAAATGAGTAAAAAAAAATTAATTGTACCTTTATACTTAAGATATGGTAATTAAATGGGGATAGTTAGTAATAACTATCCACATATTATATTTATTCATTTTATAATGAGAAAATATATAAAAATCATCTTGAATTTATTTTGTATTTAAATTATATCAACGTTTTAAGACTTCCTCAATAACTTTCAAGTAAAATAATTACCCCTAAGCGGCGTGGTAAAGAGCGCTCTTAAAAGCGACTGAAAAGTTAAAAATAAAAAACTAAGTTAAAGTTATAAACATGTCTTTTTTTTATTGGCTAATATATAAATATATTTTAAATATTTTTTTTATAAATTAAGTTTAAAAAATATGTAGAATTTCTAATTTAGAGGTAAAAATAAATTGCTGGCCCGATCTTTTTTTAAAAATAAGTTTTTATCTCTTTGTTTTGTTGTCTTCTCCAAATACATTTTTCTCCATTGAAGCATTCTTATTCATTTCTTCACCCATATTAGTTATTTATTTCTTCATCTTAATGGGTGGGCGGGAGAGAGTTCTAAGAAAAAAAATTAATATGTTATTTTGTTAAAAAATGGTGAATTGTAAGAAAAAAAAATAACTATTAAAGGTTGAAAATGACGGAATTTTTTTCAACGAGGACCGGCAATGGAGAAAATGAACGAAAAAGAAAGGAAGAGTCGTAAAAGAGGAGGAATTTAAGTTGTGGGGTCCACTTGTTAAAAACATTTAAATTAATAAATATAGGTTCAACATTTTAATCTTTAATTTTAGAAAATAAATTTTTTTAGTTAAGAAATTAATTTGCATAAAGGAGAGGCTATTCAAAAAGTGGGGCCCACTTGTTAAAACTGTTTAAAATTAATGAAAATGGCTCAACATTTTGAATTTTGATTTAAGAAAATGCAATTTCTTAATAAACTAATTGATTATGTAATGAATTTTAAAAATTATTTAAGGAAAAAAGTGAATAAATAAAAAAATAAATAAATTTAATGATGTGATGCTTACATGACTCTGACATGGTGCTTACATGATTAGGATGTGGCGGGTGAGAATAGTACTATACTCTCAAGATGGTATTTAATTTACTCGAAAGTTATTAAGAAGAAATTTAAATGTTCGTAAAATTTAAATACTAAAGTAAATTTTACTGTCAAATTCAAAAGGATTTTTATGCATTTTTTTCTTTTATGATTAACACATTTTTTAAAACTAAAGTAATAATAATGCTAAAAGCGAATATCCTTTTCTTTAGATTCTAAATAAAAGGAGACATTTATTAAGTTGAAGTACATGAATAGAAGAAAGGGGAAACTAATCATACAATTTTGGAGATTTCATCTTTGCATGCTATTTGTACTTTTATCTTGCTGGAATTTTATTGAATTCCTTTTCACAAAATTATGACTTTTGAAATCACTGATACTAAATAAGATATTGGCTATAACAAAGATAAATAGGTTTTGAGTCGTTTATTTTATTTTTTTTTTGTAAAAAAATAGTTTTGTGTTTAATAAAAAAATATGAAATTGTCATTTTCTTTCATCCAAATTTAAGGAAGCAAGAGATTTATTTATCTCTTTTTCATCCAAGTAACTCTGTCTATCAAGACTAGGATAAGATGAATTCAATCTAATATTTTTATTTTTATTGAAATTTTGAACCTGAAATCTTAGAATTTTCCTCTACTTGATTGAGCAATAGGTCATTGTAACATCACCTAACTTCTAAACAAAGATTCGTACCATCACGCAATTTCTAAGCAAAGATTCGTACCATCATCCATACGTGTACTGGCGCAAACAAGATGATTCTAAGTTGTACACATATACTAAGGTTCTTTACTAAGTGTATAAGATGTGTTTAATTTTAGGATCGAAAGGTACCTCCAACACCAAATCAAGTTCAAAGCATTTCTATCAGCCAAGTTTTCACATGATCAATTCAAATTAAGGCATTTCCAAACGATCATATCTCTGCATATAATGAGTTAGGTGGCCCATAACCTATCAAATTAAAAAAAATTGAGTCTTCTTTCCAACTCCACCAAGTTTGCCTCATCTAAAGTTTAGAATAATAAGTTATTATCATTTTATCAAAGACTACCATAATAGAGTTTTAGAATCAGTGCCTACAAACCTCATCTACATGTCATTGATTGAAGTACGACCCATAATCTTCACTCATGAAAAGAAGTTCTGAAAGTCATTTTTGGGGTCCAATTTATACAGACCCAGTTACAGGTATAAAAGCATTTACGAGTCAAAGTTTGGGCCAGTAGAAAGAAGTTCTTAAACTCAAATTTTAGTTTGAATTCTGAATATGAGATCTATGATTTGTAGATCGAACCACAAACAGTAGATAGCCTTGTGAAAGATTTCCCGCAACTTTTTAATTAAGATTTCTTTTGTCTTTTCTAGCTTTTCATAAGCATAAGCCATGACATTAGACATATTCAAAACGGATTTTTCCGTTCAAGATTAGTTCATACACTATTGACTCCCCCTAACTAAGAAACTACCATAAGCTATGCAAAAACTAGGATTTCAAGCCTTTCAAACATATTTTTCTTTCAAATCTCAATTTTTCAGGTATGTAAAGCTTCAATGAGAGTAACCCTTCACTCTCATGCCTAAAGTATTTTGATTCTCAAGAATTTCACAAAATTCTTAGAAGTAAAGCTAATTTTTTAAAATGAAATTATGATTTTTGATCAATAAGTTAGATTCTCATTGTTTCAGTTTACATTTAAAATCTTATGGTACTGGTTTAGTTGATTTTTCTGTCATTTAAACCCTCATAAATTTTAAGCATGAAAACAAGTCTGAATGAATTACCATATAAATGCATGTTATCCATGTCCCGTGACACACATAGAAGAATATAACAGAAAATAAATACAGTTAAATGACAAAGGAGTTTTTACGTGGAAATCTACTTACTTAAGGGAGTAAAACCACGACCTGTCTCACAAGATTTTCAAAATCGTTTCACTAATCTTCACAAGCAAAAGAAAAACGGTTACACAAAATGTGAGAAAAAGTTTTTAATCTCACTATCAAACAATAACTTCTTGCTTGATGAGCCTAAGTAGATATTACTCTACTCAATAAGCTATCACTCTAGACAACTTAGGATTTTCTAAGCAATCTCACAAACTGCCTACTAAACCACTAACCTACTAATGGTTTAGAATTTTCTAAGCAACACACAGGTTGCCCACTAATTTAGTTTAACTAACTAACTTAGAATTTCAGATCAAACCACACTGATTCTGTAACGACCTGTTTAGTCGTTTTGAGCAGCAGATTTTATTTCTGGAAAAATTGGCTGAGGCAACGGACCCCACGACGGACCGTCACAGGCAAGACGGACCGTCGCAGGGTCTCGTTTCAGCATACTTAGAAATTCTGAAATTGGGTACTGAAAATCGACTCTCTGTAATCTGTGACGGACCTGCAGGACGTGCCGTCACATCCACGACGAGCCGTCGTAATCTCCCGTTGCAAAACACTTCAACTCTTGAGAATTTGGTACAGGAAACGAGTCTCTGATCGTTATGACGGAGGTGCAGGACGGACCGTCACAGGTGTGACGGACCATCACAGCCCACTTGAGTTCGAAGGGGCTGCGACGACCTGTGTGACGGACCGTCGCAGGCACGACGGGCCGTCACAGGTTGCGCAAATCCCAGGCAGAATCGGATTTCTCTACACGTTTTAAGGGTCGTTTTGGACTATTCTTTCCTTAATTATAAAGTTAGAGGGTTAATATTAATAAGTCTAATTACTTGGGGGTTAAAAGAGGTAACCTTAAGTTAATTAGTGGGTTTTATTGTCCTCTTTTACACTTAATTATATGTTAATTAGGGTAAAAGAAAGAGGGTTTGAACAAAAGAAAACAGAAAGAACAAGAAAGAGAGAGAGAGAGCAGTCGATCAAAGAGGAAAGAACAAAGCTTGGGAATTTCTTGCTTGATCACTAGTCTTCGGTGGAGGTAGGTTATGGTTTTTACGATATTCGTAGTGAACTGTTAATAGTGAATGATATGTATTGATAGTATTGTAAACCCTGCTATGTGTTTAATTGTATGCTTGGATGATTGTGATTATGAAATTGTGATAAACTAAGCATGATGAAGTTATTGAATCCTAAATCTTGAAAGGAAACCCTAATTCACTTGTTAATGATGATGCCTTAGTGTAAAAGAAGGCTTGATATATTATATAGTATAAAAGAAGGCTGGATATATTATATAATGAGATTGATGATGCCTTAGTATAAAAGAAGGCTTGATGAATTAGGGGATCGGGTGCCACGTTCCGGTACCAGGATAGAAATAGAGGATCGGGTGCCACGTTCCGGTACCAGGATAGAAATAGAGGATCGGGTGCCACGTTCCGGTACCAGGATAGAATGAGGATCGGAGTGTCACGTTCCGACACCAGGATAGTATATGGATCGGGTGCCACGTTCCGGTACCAGGATAGTATATGAGGATCGGAGTGCCACGTTCCGGCACCAGGATAGTATATGGATCGGAGTGTCACGTACCGACACAAGAGGAATAAAGATAATGAATCTTGAAAGATGTAAATATACTCAATCTAATGAACCCAATTCCCAAATGAGTATGATATTGAGGCTTGAGTCCTCATGGGTGAACTTAACGGTAATTGTTAATGATATAGTACTTGTTGTTGCTACATGTTAAGCATCATAGTTGATTTTATGATATTACTTGATATATATTATCTTCTATTTTGAGTTGGCCGATGATATCTACTCAGTACTTGTGGTTGTACTGACCCCCTACTTTTATGTTTTCTTCTTTGTTATTTGTGTAATGCAGCAAACGTTCCGTCAACTTCAACTCAACAGTAATTCGAGCCAGTCTTTGTCATACCGGATCTCAGGGTGAGCTAATGCTTCTAGCTTGGACTGGATCTTCTTCTTCAAGTCTTGATGCCTTGACTTCCGGCATGGACTAGCTTCTTATGTATTTTTAGCTTCTTAGACAATCTTAGATAGTAATTTGATCATAGATGTTCTTGTGTTGATGACTTCCAGATTTTGGGGATAATAATAATAGTTTTGAATCGTTTTATTAATGAGTTTAAGTCTTCCGCATTATTTTCTGTTGATATAAATTGAAATGTTAAGGTTTAGATTGGTTGGTTCGCTCACATAGGAGGGTGAATGTGGGTGCCAGTCGCGTCCCCGAGTTGGGTCGTGACAGATTCCTTTATAGTTTTGGGATCAGTTTACAATGTAAGATCAGAAGAAAGTATTCATAAACAACTACACAATGTACGCTTGAGCTTATGTTGTTCTTGAATGTTTCTTGTTCTTGATTTTCTAAGCCTTTGCAAAAGTTCTTGAATGTGCTTTTTCAAGTTGCAAAAACTAAGAAAAAGTGTAAGGAAAGATGTCCTTTGTATGTAAAGGTCACTTTCCTTAAGCCATGCTATTGGTTGGAGTTTCTAACGTTTCTGATCCCGTTGGAGGCTGTGCACCAACTATTTGTACTTTCTTCGGCTGATAGTCAACTAGCAATTCAGGCTGCAAACCAGGTACCTTCACAAGGTCCCTAGTTTTGTTAAATCATCAAAACTACAAATAACAACATCTAACTGAGTTTATAATTTGGACGTCATGAGATCAAATGATATATGTCGTTAGAAGAAATTTTCGAAATTATGTATTTTATGATATTTTTTAAGACTATACAATTCCTTCTAAATATGGTATTTTATATGTGAGATTTTGCATGTTATTGAATAGACACAACTATAATATGTATATGGACGTACTTTTGAAATAGAGTTTTATGATACTTATTCAGGAACTCCAACTAGCTTTCTTGTTAGCTCTTCAATATTCATATGATCTTAGAAATCATATTTCATTGTCTTGTTCATATATATAATTGTGTAAATGATTATGCTAGTGTTTACCCTTAATTACTCAATACATTTCATATATTGACACATATATTTCATTGCGTCGTATTCTTTTATGATGTAGATTTTGAAGTTCACACTCAGAGTTGTGGCTAGTGAGGCCGTAAGTACACTCCTAATTAACTTTTGGTAAGCCACCTCATTTGGAGACTCTATTTTTTGAGACTATCAAATTCTTTTTCTTATGTTGTCTTTGTTTTGAGAGAAATGGGGTCATGTCCTCGCAGAATTATATTTTCAATCTAAAATAATGGAGATTTTATTCAGACATGAATAATATAGTCTCGAACTTATTGAATTCTTTATTGATAGTATGTTTTCGTTTCCACAATAGTTCATATAATATGCCTAATATGTTGGGTTTTATTTGTCCTGATTTCTTACCATAAATAGGTTTTCCTTTTAGGAAAAAGTTTTGGATTGACTAATCATTTTCTTGTAGGAAAAGGTTTAGGACTCTATAAATAGAGACATGTTCCTTCTAACTTAATCAGCATTCACAATGTAGTCTTAAGGACTTTGAGAGTTTTGGTTAGGGGGAGAATTTGTGGGTCACAAGCTTGATACGTTATTACTTGTGTGAACCTCCCATGTATTCCAAGTGAATTGGTTGAGGTTGTTTCCCTCTGTATTTTTTACTCTCATATTTATAGTGGATTGCTCATCTCCTTTGTGGACGTAGGTCGATTGACCGAACCACGTTAAATCTTTGTGTCTTTTGATATATTTCTCGTTGTCTTCTTATGTAACAACCTGTTTAGTCATTTCGAGCAGTAGAATCATTTGTGATAAAAACTGACTGGGTCGACGGATCACACGACGGACCGTAATGGTCGTGACAGACTGTCATGGACTCCGTCGTCTCATACTTGTGAAATTTCTCCTGTGGCTCCCTTCATTACCCTCAACGACATGTAGGACGAACCGTCATAAGCACAACGGTCTGTCGAGCGATTCCGTTCCAAAACACTTCAACTCGAAAATCTGGGTACTGGGATAACCTCTCTGAACTTCACGACGGAACTGCAGCACGAACCGTCGTAGGTACGACGGACCGTCACAAACCTCCTTACTGAATTTGATTCTCTGAACTTTGTGACGGACCTGCAGGACGGACCGTCGCAGATACGACGGGCCGTCACAAGTTGCGTAACCCCAACTGGGTCGAATTTCTGCTAAAAGTTTTAAAGGGGTGTTTTGGACTATTCATGATTATAATTATGAAATTAGTGGGGTAAGTTTAATAATTTATTTACTTGGGGGTTAAAGGAGATAACCTTGAAATAAATAATGTGTTACTTTTATCATAATGAATTATATGATAATAAGGGTAAAAGAAAAAGGAATCTGGAGAAGAAAAAGAAAAAGACAGAGAGGGGAGAACGAGCGAGAGAGAGAGAACGAAGAGGAAAGCAAAGGCATTGGGGAAGTAGCTTGCTTGATCACGATTCTTCGGTGGAGGTATGTTATGGTTTATGCTATTACATAGTAAACTCTTAATAGTGATCGATATGTATTGGGTGGTATTGTAAAGTCTTCTATATGCTTGATTGTGTGGTTCTATGTTGTGATTATGTAATTGTGATGGATTAGAAGGATGAAACTGTTGAATCTTAAACCTTAAAATCCTCTCTATGAAGATGACGCCTTGACATAAATAAGGCTTGATGAACTAAAACAATGAGATAAATGGATCGAAGTGTCACGTTCCGACACGGTAGCAATAGGGGATCGGGTGTCACGTTCTAAATGGATCGAAGTGTCACGTTCCGACACGGTAGCAATAGGGGATTGGGTGTCACGTTCCGACACGTAGTATTAGGGGATTGGGTGTCACGTTCCAACACGTAGTATTAGGAGATCAGAGTGTCACATTCCGACCCGATAATAATAAAGAGAAGTAATCTTGAATTATGTTAATATACTCAAATTCGAAGAACCTATTTCCCAAATGAGTATGGTGTGGAGGCTTGAGTCCTTATGGGTGTGCTTGGTGTTGTTGCCAATGGTTCTTGTACTTGTTGTTGTCACCTGTTAAGTATTGTGGTTGATTTTATACTATTATTCAATATATATTGCTTTCTATTTTGAGTTGGCCGATGATACCTACTAAGTATGTGTTCCTTGTACTGACCCCTACTTGCAATTTTCTTCTTTGTTATTTGTGGAGTGCAGCAAGCGTGCCATCGACTTCAACTCATCCTCAACTCTAGCCAGTCTCCAGTATATCAGATTTTAGGGTGAGCTACTGTTCTTAGCTCGGACTGGATTCTCTCATTCACGTCTTGATGTCCTTGAAGCTCGGACATGGACCATTTGTTTTACTTATTTTAGCTTCATAAAATACTCTTAGATTTAGAAATTTGAGGATAGATGTTCTTGGTGTGATGACTTCCAGATTTTGGGGATGATAGTTGATAAACTTTAGAAGCTTATTTACTGGTTATATTAATAAGATTTTGAGTCTTCCGCATTATATTTTGTTCATTATGGTTGAAATGTTGGTCAATGTTGGGGTTTAGATTTGTTGGTTCGCTCACATAGTAGGATAAGTGTGGGTGCCACTCGCGGCTCGTTTTGGGTCGTGACAAACTTGGTATCAGAGCGTTAGGTTTGTTGGTCTCATCACACAAGAACGAGTCTAGTAGAGTCTTGAGGAACGGTAGGGGGACGCCCTTACTTTTCTTTGAGAGGCTATAGGACTTTAGGAAAATTCCATTCTTTCTTTCTTTCGTGCTATTACTTGGATCCAATTGTTATCTGACATTCTCACTCTATTTCGCAGATGGTTAGAACTAGAGCAACAACTGTGCCAACACCAACACCGGCAAGACAGGGTGCGTTTGAGCCAACCACTGGGGCTGTAGCTCGAGGAGGAGCAGTGGCAAGAGGCCGTGGTAGAGGTCATAGGAGGACGCCCTCTAGAGGTAGAGGACGCCCTCTAGAGGTAGAGGACGAACCCCTGGTCCAGCTAGTGATAGGGCGGTGACTCCTCCTCCGACTGATGAGGTAGTGAGAGAGGGTGAAGAAGGGGAAAATGAGAAGGTGCAAGATGAGGAATTACCACCCCAACCTACCTCAGAGATGATTAACCAGGTTCTTACTTATCTTAGCGGGTTATCTGATCAGGGCCAGACACCTCCAGTGTTTTCTGCACCAGCACCTCAGGTTCCGAGGGTACAACATGCAGCTGTTGTGGCTCCCCACATGGATGCTTCATTTAAAGTAGGCACGTTTCCTCGGTTGACTACAGGTCCTATAATGACGAGTGATCAACATGAACTTTTCACTAAATTCTTGAAGTTGAAACCTCCAGTCTTCAAGGGTGCTGAATCTGAGGATGCCTATGATTTTCTGGTTGATTGTCATGAGCTGCTACATAAGATGGACATAGTAGAACGATTCGGTGTTGATTTTGTGACCTATCAGTTTAAGGGAAATGCCAAAATGTGGTGGCGGTCGTATGTTGAGTGTCAACCAGCACAGGCACCACCTATGACTTGGGCATCATTCTCTAGCCTATTTATGGAGAAGTATACACCCCGGACTTTGAGGGACAAGAGGAGAGATGAGTTCCTAAGCCTAGAGCAAGGCATGATGTCTGTTACTGCTTATGAGGCTAAATTTTGTGCACTATCCAGGTATTCCACCCAGCTTTGCTTCAGCCCACAAGAGCGGATTCGTCGTTTGCTACTGGTCTTGATTTACATTGTGATTTGCTTGACATGCCTATTCGTGTCTCTAGTCCAGTGGGTGAGTCTGTGATAGTTGAGAAGGTGTATAGGTCTTGTCTTGTAACTTTTGTGGGGAGCAATACTCATGTAGACTTGATTATTCTAGAGATGGTTGATTTCGATGTAATTCTGGGTATGACTTGGCTTTCCCCAAATTTTGCAATCTTAGATTGTAATGCTAAAACTGTGACATTGGCCAAGCCTGGGACAGATCCGTTAGTGTCGGAGGGTGACTATACTTCCACCCCAGTTCGTATCATCTCCTTTCTTCGTGCTAAGAGAATGGTTAGTAAGGGTTGTTTAGCTTTCTTGGCACATCTCAGGGATGATACTTCCCAAGTACCTTTCGATTGAGTCTGTTTCGATAGTCTGTGAGTTTCTGGATGTGTTTCCTGCAGACCTTCCTGGTATGCCACCGGATAGGGATATTGATTTTTGTATTGATCTGGAGCCGGGTACTCGCCCCATATCCATACCCCCTTATAGAATGGCTCCAGCTGAGTTAAGGGAGTTAAAGTCCCAACTTCAGGAGTTGTTAGGTAAAGGCTTTATTAGACCAAGTGCATCCCCTTGGGGTGCTCCTGTTTTATTTGTGAAGAAGAAGGATGGAAGTTTTCGGATGTGCATAGACTACAGGCAACTAAATAAGGTAACTATTAAGAACAAGTATCCTCTTCCTCGCATTGATGATTTGTTCGATCAGTTACAAGGTGCTTGCACCTTCTCAAAAATCGATTTGAGATCTGGTTATTATCAATTGAAAATACGGGCAACAGATGTGCCAAAGACTGCTTTTCGAACCAGGTATGGACATTATGAATTCTTAGTAATGTCTTTTGGGCTTACGAATGCCCCTGCTGCTTTCATGAGCCTGATGAACGGGATTTTTAAGTCATATCTGGATCACTTTGTCATTGTATTCATTGATGATATACTGATATACTCAAAGAGCAGGAAAGAACATGAGGAGCATTTGTGAATTGTAGTGGAAGTGTTGAGGGAGAAAAAGCTTTATGCCAAATTCTCCAAGTGTGAGTTTTGGCTAGATTCAGTGTCCTTCTTGGGGCACGTAGTTTCTAAGGATGGAGTGATGGTGGATCCTTCTAAGATTGAAGCAGTGAAGAGTTGGGTAAGACCTACTAATGTCACAGAGGTAAGGAGCTTTGTTGGTTTAGCTAGCTACTACCGTCAATTTGTCAAGGAATTTTCTTCTGTTGCTTCCCAATTGACAAATTTGACTAAGCAGAATGTTCCATTTGTGTGGTCGGACGAATGTGAAGAAAGCTTCCAGAACCTCAAGACCTTGTTGACTACTGCACCAATTCTTACCTTGCCAGTGGAAGGTAAGAATTTCATTGTGTATTGTGATGCATCTTATTCTGGTTTGGGTGCAGTGCTAATGCAGGAGAAGAATGTAATTGTGTATGCTTCGAGGCAATTAAAAGTGCATGAACGTAACTATCCGACCCATGATTTGGAGTTGGCTGCAGTCGTGTTTGCATTAAAGCAATGGAGACATTATCTATATGGGGTTAAGTGTGAAGTCTATACAGATCATCGTAGTTTACAGTATGTTTTTACTCAGAAAGATTTGAATTTGAGACGGAGGAGGTGGATGGAACTACTGAAGGACTATGATATTACTATTTTGTATCACCCAGGAAAAGCTAATGTTGTGGCAGATGCTTTAAGTAGAAAGGCAGGGAGCATGGGAAGTCTAGCTCACTTGCAGGTTTCTAGACGCCCATTGGCTAGAGAAGTTCAGACTCTGGCTAATGACTTTATGAGGCTGGAAGTATTAGAGAAGGGAGGATTTTTGGCCTGTGTGGAGGCAAGATCTTCTTTTCTTGACAAGATTAAGGAAAGGCAGTTTGCTGATGAGAAGTTGAGTCGAATTCGGGAGATGGTATTACGAGGAGAGGCTAAAGAGACAATAATTGATGAGGAAGGCGTTTTGAGAATTAAGGGGAGGGTATGTGTGCCCCGTGTTGATGATTTGATTCACACTATTCTTACAGAGGCTCATAGTTCAAGGTATTCTATACATCCTGGTGCAACCAAGATGTATCGTGACCTAAAGCAACATTTTTGGTGGAGTAGGATGAAGCGTGACATCGTTGATTTTGTTGCCCAATGCCCGAATTGTCAGCAGGTAAAGTATGAACACCAGAGGCCCGGAGGAACACTTCAGAGAATGCACATTCCTGAGTGGAAGTGGGAAAGAATTGCAATGGATTTCGTGGTTGGTCTTCCAAAGACATTGGGTAAGTTTGATTCTATTTGGGTAATCGTTGACATATTAACTAAGTCTACTCACTTCATTCCGGTTAAGGTGACTTACAATGCAGAGAAGTTAGCCAAACTCTATATCTCAGAAATTGTTCGATTGCATGGAGTCCCACTTTCCATCATATCTGATAGAGGTACGCAATTTACTTCTAAGTTCTGGAGAACATTGCATGCTGAATTAGGTACTAGGTTGGACCTTAGTACTGCATTTCACCCTCAGACCGATGGTCAGTCTGAGCGAACGATTCAGGTTTTGGAGGATATGCTTCGTGCATGTGCGATAGAATATGGTGGTCATTGGGATAACTTCTTATCCTTAGCAGAGTTCTCATACAATAATAGCTATCACTCAGGTATTGATATGGTCCCATTCGAGGCATTGTATGGGAGGAGATGTAGGTCTCCCATTGGTTGGTTTGATGCATTCGAGGTGAGGCCCTGGGGTACTGATCTTCTGAGGGAATCATTAGAGAAAGTGAAATTTATTCAAGAAAAGCTTTTAGAGGCTCAAAGTAGGCAGAAGGAATATGCAGATCGAAAGGTTAGAGACTTGGAATTCATGAAGGGTGAACAAGTCTTGCTGAAGGTTTTACCCATGAAGGGTGTGATGCGGTTTGGTAAGCGAGGTAAGCTTAGTCCGAGGTATATTGGTCCATTTGAAGTTCTGAAGCACGTGGGGGAGGTAGCTTATGAATTAGCCTTGCCTCCAGGACTGTTACGAGTGCACCCGGTATTTCATGTGTCTATGGTGAAAAAATACCATGGGGATGGAAACTACATTATTCGTTGGGATTCAGTTCTTCTCGCTGAGAATTTGTCTTATGAGGAGGAGCCTATTGCCATTTTAGACAGAGAATTCCGCAAGTTGAGATCAAGGAAGATTGCATCAATCAAGGTTCAGTGGAAGAATCGGCCAGTTGAAGAGTCCACTTGGGAGAAGGAGGCTGATATGCAAGAAAGATATCCACACCTTTTTACAGATTCAGGTACTCTTTCTCGCCCTTGTTTTTCTTCTTGTGATCGTTCGAGGACGAACGATGGGTAAATTGGTATCTATTGTAACAACTTGTTTAGTCATTTCGAGCAGTAGAATCATTTGTGATAAAAACTGACTGGGTCGACGGATCACGCGACGGACCGCAGTCATGACGGACCGTCATGGACTCCGTCGTCCCATACTTGCGAAATTTCTCCTGTGGCTCCCTTCATTACCCTCAACGACAGGTAGGACGAACCGTCATAAGCACAACGGTCCGTTGAGCGTTTCCGTTCCAAAACACTTCAACTCGAAAATCTGGGTACTGGGATCAACTCTCTGAACTTCACGACAGAACTGCAGCACGGACCGTCGTAGGTACGACGGACCGTCACAAACCTCCTTACTGAATTTGACTCTCTGAACTTTGTGACGGACCTGCAGGACGGACCGTTGCAGATACGACGGGCCGTCACAAGTTGCGTAACCCCAATGGGTCGAATTTCTGCTAAAAGTTTTAAAGGGGTGTTTTGGACTATTCATGATTATAATTATGAAATTAGTGGGGTAAGTTTAATAATTTATTTACTTGGGGGTTAAAGGATATAACCTTGAAATAAATAATGGTTACTTTTATCATAATGAATTATATGATAATTAGGGTAAAAGAAAAAGGAATCTGGAGAAGAAAAAGAAAAAGACAGAGAGGGGAGAACGAGCGAGAGAGAGAGAACGAAGAGAAAAGCAAAGGCATTGGGGAAGTAGCTTGCTTGATCACGATTCTTCGGTGGAGGTAGGTTATGGTTTATGCTATTACATAGTAAACTCTTAATAGTGATCGATATGTATTGGGTGGTATTGTAAAGTCTTCTATATGCTTGATTGTGTGGTTCTATGCTTGATTGTGTGGTTCTATGTTGTGATTATGTAATTGTGATGGATTAGAATGATGAGACTGTTGAATCTTAAACCTTAAATCCTCTCTATTAAGATGACGCCTTGACATAAAGAAGGCTTGATGAACTAAAACAATGAGATAAATGGATCAGAGTATCACGTTCCGACACGGTAGCAATAGGGGATCGGGTGTCACGTTCCGACACGTAGTATTAGGGGATCGGGTGTCACGTTCCGACACGTAGTATTAGGGGATCGGAGTGTCACGTTCCGACACGGTAGTATTAGGGGATCGGAGTGTCACGTTCCAACACGGTAGTATTAGGGGATCGGAGTGTCATGTTCCGACACGATAATAATAAAGAGAAGTAATCTTGAATTATGTTAATATACTCAAATTCGAAGAACCTATTTCCAAATGAGTATGGTGTGGAGCCTTGAGTCCTCATGGGTGTGCTTGGTGTTGTTGCCAATGGTTCTTGTACTTGTTGTTGTCACCTGTTAAGTATTGTGGTTGATTTTATACTATTATTCAATATATATTGCTTTCTATTTTGAGTTGGCCGATGATACCTACTCAATATGTGTTCCTTGTACTGACCCCTACTTGAAATTTTCTTCTTTGTTATTTGTGGAGTGCAGCAAGCGTGCCATCGACTTCGACTCGTCCTCAACTCTAGCCAGTCTCCAGTATATTAGATTTCAGGGTGAGCTACTGTTCCTAGCTCGGACTGGATTCTCTCATTCACGTCTTGATGTCCTTGAAGCTCGGACATGGACCATCTGTTTTACTTATTTTAGCTTCTTAAAATACTCTTAGATTTAGAAATTTGAGGATAGATGTTCTTGGTGTGATGTCTTCCAGATTTTGGGGATGATAGTTGATAAACTTTAGAAGCTTATTTACTGGTTATATTAATAAGATTTTGAGTCTTCCGCATTATATTTTGTTCATTATGATTGAAATGTTGGTCAATGTTGGGGTTTAGTTTTTTTGGTTCGCTCACATAGTAGGATAAGTGTGGGTGCCACTTGCGGCTCGTTTTGGGTCGTGACATCTTACTCGTGGTCTTTTGAGGTTTGCTTTGCTAGATTCCGCGTTTACACCTGCTTATTTTCGGTCCTAACGTAATATAATAATATATTAAGTCAAGTATGAGTCTAGAATCATTCATGGTCCTAGCCTCCTAGGTACCATGACTCGACTAGGATATAGACTGAAATCATGACAGTCATACTCTTAAGTGCATCATCTAAATATAAAATGATAATTAAAGAGCTCTCTAATAAAGACCACCCCATTATTAACCCCATACTTTCTAAATATTTACTTTCCAAATGTAAAATTTGTCCTCCCATTTTTTTTTTTGAGAACCACTTCAATTTTTTAACTTTATAAACGCCTACAAATTTTCTCATCAAAATATAATTTTGTTTCAACACTTAAGAGTTATGAGCTTTATCCTTTTAAGTTTTATGTAATATTAAAATTTATGATTCCTTTATAGGAAAGATTACCTTTATACATAATTTATTTTATCATTATTTTAAAAAATTTCTATCAATAAATTAAAATTTACATTATTTATTTAAAACTCATAATTTTTTCTAAATTTAGATCCCATAGGCCATATCCACAAAATTCTATTTTCAACTCTATTTCGAAAAAGCAAAAGTCATATTTGCTTGCAATTAGTTCCAAAATATTGTTAAGCAACAAAAAGGTTTTCTCTTAGGAAAAAAATAAAAGTTTTCTCTACAAAATTTCCTTCTCTAAATAGATTAAATAAAATGATAGGCTACAAATAATCGAGTCATCAAAAGGATAATTATGGAAAAGTTGCAAATTTTCTTTAATGTTCACTAATTGCATAATTAACAAAAAGACGGAGCACACCGACAATTTCATCCCCTTCTAGCATCTGTCATATACTTTATTATTTTTTAATTGAAATATAACAGAGTAATTAGTGGGGCTAATCTGTTCAATTTTATTTTTAACTGAAAAGGCAAATAAAAGTTCCAAGAACACCTTTTCTCATCTATTAAAATTAATTATAATTACCTCTAAAGTCTAATCCATGTTTACACATCATTTAGAAAAAAATATTTAATAATATGAGATGGGATAAAGTAAAATTTTGGTTGATCAGTTAGTACTTGAGCCACCGACACACTGGTGACTTGACAAAAAAATTAATTAAATAAATACAAGTACTCTAGTACTGGATTAAAAAAGGTGAATCCACATTGCTTTTTGGAACTAGTACTATTATTTATTTATTTTTTTAAAAAAAATTGTTGAGAATCGTAAAACTTTTAATAGCTTGAGTCGTGTCTATAATAATATCTATAATCTAAATGTTAATTGCTTATATCTGTAGTAAATGACTTAATTGGTATCAAAGTTATATTCTCTCTATTTTCTACTAGTGAATTATTGGACTTCTTAAAAAATATGATTTGTACTATTATTATTTTTGAGATAAAATAATCATTTTTTTTTAAAAAAAAAATGATTTTTTGCTAATCTTAATCGGTATATACTATTGGATAATTACACATGTCTCCATGGAGTTTTTACTTATTTTCCAAATTATAACGACATAATCATTTTGCATTTTAATTTTCAAAATTACATAAATATGCAAATAACTCCAGTCTCCATGCAGTGAAATTGTGAAAATAATTTTCAAAGTAATATTGGCTCATTTTAAAGATCTCATTCCTTTCTAATAAATTTCGGCTATATTGTTTTTTATCACAATAAACTTGTATGAAGTACAAAATAATCCAATTTTTAGCAAGGTCAATTAATAAAAAGCAAAATTAGTTTAATTTCACATTACATTAAAAAGGAAATGTTTACTGATTGAATTAGGACAAACATAGTGAAGTAAAATTTGTGTAATTTTATTGTTGCAATCTCTTGAATGCAAACTCTAATTAGTCAGATTAATGAATTTCGAACGCGTAAAAAATCTAAATATAGGTGGGGACTAGCAAATGGGCATTGAGTTGTGGGTACAAAATTTACATTTACTGGCTACTCTGTACTTATATTATATCCACCTTTCATTTTGTGCCCATGTCGTCTTCTCTCTGTGTCTCTTTCCATTAGCAAATTTGTACTATGACACTCTAAAGTTTGAAAATGTCTTTAACTGCTCCCCACAAGAGAAATAAATTCTGTAAATATTCTCATTTTAATGAGTCAATTCTTTAAATGGTCACTCACCTTAACGAAATTGTCTTGAAATATCATCTATATTTGATTTAGGATCAAAATATCATTCAACTATCACTATTTTCCTCCAGATATACTTTGACACTTCAGAAGGCTCACTCTCTCCTAGTTGACACGACATGTCATTAATTTTTTATTTATAGATTAATTTAATTCATTCAATTTATTTATCTAAACTAATGATCATATTATTTTTTAAAAATAAAATAAATTAGTTTATTTAGAATAAATTTTCATACTTTAGAATTTTTTTTATCGTAATTTATTTTTTTATTTTTTTATGTTATGAATATCATCAATTTTAAATACTTATAAACACATATATTGAAAAAAAATTGATGTACAAATCACTTATGAATGCTAACTTACATTAATTACTCATAAATTGTATAATGAATCAATAATATTAAAGGTCAATTAACTATTACAATAATAATAAATTGTGTATTTTGAAATTCATGCTTACAATTTTTTTTTTAAAAAATAGAAAGTGAATAATATTAACTTTTTATTCAAAAAGAAAAAAAAACTAAATACCTCAAAAGTTTCCTTCTATTCTAGTTAATATGTCATGTCATTAAATCATCATTTTAAAAAATAATAGGCCTAATTCATCAAACTTATGTCTCTAAAACAAAACAAATATATAAATTACATGAGAATTTACGAAGATTATAAAAAAATAAAAAAATCTAATTCCTTTATATATTTTTACCAAACAAAATTCAATGAAAAAATCTCTATGCGCAATTATTACCTAGTAATTTTTAAAATTCTTAAGTAAATTATTTAAAAATTTAAAGCAATTTTTCACAAAAGTATTCAAATAAATTTTCAATGTTGACAAAAAAAGGTAGGTAAGAAAGAGAAAGTTATTATTTAATTTTTTAAATTTAATTTTTATTTTTATTCTCTTATCCTATATTATATTATATGTTAACTTCTCGTACAATCAAACATCCATATATATTTTTATCTCATCCCAAATTATGAAATGCAAGTAATAATTAATTGCGTTGCCTATACATTTTATAGGAGATTAATATAGTAATAAATCAAGATGAAATTTTATTTTCTAATATCATTATTATTCACTTTTTATTTTATTTTTTTAAAAAAAGACATTGTAAGTATATATAAGTTCAAAGTACCTAATTAATTATTTTTTAATATTATTAATCCGTAATACAATATATGATTAATTGATGTAAGTTGAAATTCATAAGTGATTCATATATCAATATTTTTTGAATATATGTGTTATTCAAAAATAATGATACTATGGTAAGTTTTTAAAAACTATTCTTCGTAGCATAAAAAAATAATTATAATAAAAAATTCTTAAGTATGAAATTTTCTTAATAAACTAATATATATATTTTAGAAAATAATAAGATCATTATTTTAGTTAAGTGAGTTTGATGAATTAAATAAGTCTTTCATTTTTTTTTATAGAAAATGTTTCAATGACAGGATATGCCAACTAGGAGAGAGTGACATTTTTGAAGTGTTAAATATTTTTGAAGGAAAACAGTGATAATTGAGTGATATTTTGATCCTAAATGAAACATAAATGATATTTCAAGGCAAATCCTTCAACTTGAGTAACTTGAGTAAACATATAGGGAATTTATAACTCCATTTTAATAAATGAACAAAAAATAAAATAAAAATTCAACTTACATGTGCTCTTGTCATATGTTGTTTATTGTGTTTTATCATCACACTATTTTTCTGTTAATAATGACTTATAATTATTTCCTTTTCGTTAGACTTTACACTTCTTTTCTTATTAATGATCACACTTTCTTCATTATTTTCCAAATTAGGCCTATTATAGAGGTATATGATGTTGCATGTTATGTTAGTATGACAAAGTAAAAACGTTATACATCACATTATCAATACACAAATTCATTATAATGTGATTTATTTATTTTCATAAATATTTCTGCGAAGATTATCGTATTGAAGATTTTATTGATCTTTACACCAATTTATATGAAATGTCATACAATGATACAACTATAAGGTCATTGTGTCAGTACTTTCCACTTCTTTCACCATATATATATTTCAAAGATATGTTTGACAAGTTGTTGGGAGGCCATCTTTATTGTGTTTCATACAATTACTATAAGTCCATCTTCATGTGTTTCACATGTCTATGTTCACTAGTTTTTATCTACGGCAATGGATTAAGTGTCTGTCTGGATTGACTTCGATAGGATTCTTAGCTTATGACTTTTGACTTATTTTTGTTATTTTAATTTTAAAATAAGTGTTTATAACCAATTTTTTGTTGGGCTTTGTGGAGGCTTGTGAGCCGGCCCGACCCATTACTGAAACCCTAGGTTAACCATTTGGTTTTCCTATAAATATGATCCTTGTATTTGTAATTCTTAAGGAGCACAAGTGAAATAAAATCCTCCTGTTACAGTCGTGGAGTAGGGAAACCGAACCACGTTAAATTCTTGTGTGTCCCGTTTGTGTTCCGTTTCTCTTTTCTCTAGATTATTTGTGTGTGTTGTGTGTTTAATTCCCAACAATTGGTATCAGAGCGAGGTTTTCAACAACATTGTAACACAAACTGTGAGAAATTGTCACCTATTGTTCTTGTGTGAAGAACTGTGTGCAGGGAGGAGTAGCCGCCGTTACCGTGTGGGTAACCTCAAGCAGCAGCCGGCTAGGAGAACCGCGCAGGGTGCGAACAGCCGTCGTCCGTGTGCTGTCCGTCGCGCCATTCCGTTGGCCGCCGCGTCGGGAAGGAGTGTGCCGCCGCCGTTCGCAAGCTACAGCCGTGCAAGACGCCGAGGATCTGGAACCGCCATTCGCGAGCAGCAGCCGTCGCGAACCAGGCAGCCCAGATCGAAGGAGATCTGCCGCAGATCGTAGCCCAGCGAGGGAGAAAGCCGCGCAGCAGTAGCGAGGCAGAGAACGCCGCTGCCGTCCAGTGGCCGCCGCGTCGAGGAGCCTCAGATCCAGCCGCGAGCGTCCAGATCGTGAGCATCGTCCAAATCGCCGCCCGCTGTCTGTAGACGCCGTTAAGGGAATTGCCGAAGTCCTTTGAGATGGCAGAAGATGGGAAGTTCCGAATTGAGAAGTTCGATGGTACAGATTTCAGTTGGTGGAAGATGCAGATTGAAGATTTGCTGGTTCAGAAAGATTTGGACGTAGTGTTGGGTGACAAGCAAGGAAAATTGTCTGATGCAGAGTGGGCAGTTTTGGATCGGAAAGCTATGTCAGTTATCCGACTCTCGTTGACCAAGAATGTTGCGTTCAACATTCTTAAGGAGAAGACAGCGAAAGGCATCTTGGAAGCCTTGTCTAACATGTACGAGAAGCCATCTGCAGCAAACAAAATTTTTCTGATTAGAGAGTTGGTGAACACAAAGATGAAGGAAGGCAGTTCAGTTACCGAGCACATCAACTCATTGAATTCGATCTTAGCCAGACTTTTGTCAGTTGGCATTAAGTTCGATGATGAAGTTCAAGCTTTACTACTATTATCATCATTGCCTGACAGTTTGTCCGGAACGGTTACAGCAGTTGCCAGTTCAGTGGGACCTTATGGATTCACCTTTGAGAAGATTCGTGATCTCGTTCTTGGCGAGGATGTCAGAAGAAGGAGTTCTGGAGAATCATCAGGTGATATGCTAAACGTCGTCAGAGGCAGAGGAAATAACAGAGGTAGTGGGAGCAGGAACCGAAGAAGGAGTCAGTCGAAGGCGCGGGATGGCTCAGGTGTAACATGTTGGAACTGCAAGGAGGTGGGGCATTTCAGGAATCAATGCCAGAAAGACAAACAAGTCAACATTGCAGAAGACAGCGCCAACAAGGATTTGTTTATCTGTTGCGCGGAGAGCAATGTGGATTCCTGGGTCATGGATTCTGGTGCTTCTTTTCACGCTACCCACAGCAGTGAAGCATTGCAGAATCTGGTTATTGGAGACTTTGGAAAGGTAAGGCTTGCAGACGATAGAGCTCTTGATGTTACGGGCATGGGTGACATGGTGCTGAAGACGTCAGTCGGTTTCTGGACCTTGAAGGATGTCAGAGTTGTTCCAAGCTTGACGAAAAGTTTGATTTCTGTTAGGCAGTTGGATGAACAGGGACATCATGTGAAGTTCGGAAATGGGCAGTGGAAGGTCGTGAGGGGCAATCTTGTCATGGCTCGTGGAACAAAAAGAGGATCGTTGTATATTGTCGGATTACCGTCTGAGGGAGTGACCGTCCCAGTTCAGAAGAAAAACAAAGTCCGGTTCACAGAATCTCGTGGGCAGAAGAAGGTTGTCTTTGCAAGAAAGAAACCCAGAGCCACACGTCAGATTCAGGATGAACGAGCAAGGAAAGGTTCAGGAAGACCAGTCAGAGGCGTTTGTGGCAGTGGGAGCACCGGCCGTGCTTCAGCCAAGGCTCCTAGAAGACAGTGGGTCAAGAGAACCAGTATTCCAGCTGTTGATACGTCTCCAGAAAATTTCTTGCTGAGTATGGAGAGTGTTTGTTCTCAGGGAGTTCTAGGATCCGGAAGTTCGTGTCTCAAGTGGGAGCCGGTAGGGACCGAGGACGAGTCAAGGGCAGTTTCAGCCGTGACTGATGTGTTGAAGCTTCGGGGAGCTTCAACGGGCCTTTCAGTTGACTGATGAGAAGGCCGCTGTAGCAGGAGAGAGTTGAAACAGATTACTAGACATACAAGTGTTCTAAGTGGATGACAGTTGAAATTCTTCAAGCCTCCAAGTGGGAGATTGTTGGGCTTTGTGGAGGCTGTGAGCCGGCCCGACCCATTACTGAAACCCTAGGTTAACCATTTGGTTTTCCTATAAATATGATCCTTGTATTTGTAATTCTTAAGGAGCACAAGTGAAATAAAATCCTCCTGTTACAGTCGTGGAGTAGGGAAACCGAACCACGTTAAATTCTTGTGTGTCCCGTTTGTGTTCCGTTTCTCTTTTCTCTAGATTATTTGTGTGTGTTGTGTGTTTAATTCCCAACATTTTTAACTTTACCCAAACACTTCAAAACTGATTAAAAACTGTTTTGACTTAAAAACACATATAATAAGCCAGTCCAATCCGGCACTAAGTTTTTTTCAATATTTGAAAAAGAAGTAGAATTGTGACTTGGAATTCAAATAGCTAATTCATTGTGCAAACCTTATGAATCTATATATCTTCTTAAGTCTCTCGATCCAATTAGATGAATTTCACCTTAAATTTTTTTTACACTTAAGGCATGTATAATTTGGTTCTCATCATATATAAATTGGTCGTCTCATGTTAGCTTTTCTATTACAAAAAAAAAAGTCAAGTTATTAGATGTTCTTTTTTTAAAAAAAATTTATTTATTAGACGGGGGGTTGATAGTCCCAAATTCCTTCTTTTGTCAAGCAAATTTCAAATTCAGACTTGTTTCAATTTTTGCAACCATCAAAAATAAATCTTTATGAATGATCGTGGTATGCAAAAAGTGCTTCGATGAAACACTACTCTATAGTGTGCCCTTCATCCCATAAGGGGACTGAAATTCTGGTCCTATGAAGTTTAGTTCGGTCCGCGAATGTACTTGTACCAGTTCTACATTAAAGGGTTGTTTGGTAGGGAGTATTAGGAAAAATAGTCCAAGTATTAAGTGTGGTATTATTTAAGTAAAAATTTAAGGAATCCCATAGTGTAATTCAATAATTTCATTCTGTCCCGACAAATTTAGTATTTACAAAAAATTCCTTAAATTTGTTGTGCCGTGATACTTTAGACTCTAGTGATACATGGTAAATGATACATGGTAATTTTAAACTGTTGAGAAAAAAAGGGGAAAAAACGGTACAGTTAATGTTGTTAATAAAACAGCTAAATTTACGGTAAAATATCATTAATCAGCATAAAATCAGCACTTAATTGGATATTAATTTCAAATTTTGAAAAACAAAGATTATATCATCTATTTTGAAAACAATTTTTTTGAACAATTTGTTAAATTTCGAACTACAGTAATTTTATTGTTGTTACAGTGGATTTTTCAAGATGAATACTTCGATTTTGATGAGACATTCCGGAATTTGGGTGAACGAATTGCAGAATGAAAGTTACAAAATCGACGGAATCGTTGTTGGAGATTCAATTTCGTATCTAATACATGTATCAGAAACATCGACTAAACAATGTACACACTGGTTCTATATGTATCATCAAGTACAGTAATTTTCTATCCCTTTTAGGCCTACGTGACACTAGCTTAAAAAAAAAGTCAACCAGCGTTGAACCCACAAGATAATGCCACGTAGGTCGAAAAGGGATAAAAAATTACTTATAAAATAAGTTCAGGGGGTAATAGGACCTTAGTATAGTATAAGTGTGTCTCTGAGATTTCGGGCATAGGTTGAGGGGGTACTTGTGCATTATCCCTTTGAGATATTAACTCCAACTTATTAAGATAATCGACAATTATTTACTTTCAAATAGTTTAAGTGAGAATATAATGAACATGACAATAAAGTTTTTATTCTCCTAGCTAGTTAAAAATGCTATAAAAAATAATATTATCCGTCAATTACCTACCTTGACTCAATTACATAAAATAGAAAAATCCCATAATAACTCAAGGATATAATTGGAAAGAATTTTTTTGTAGAGTTTTAAACCACACGCAAAACTAGTTAAAAAATAATGAACCAAACACTTGATAATAATAATCACTGCATAGCCAATCCCTACATTACTAATCTCTGCATTATTGATCTTTGTACCAAACGACCCCTAAGAGCATAAGGAAATGCAATAGACTATTTGGTCCATTCAATACATACACAATGTACTAGCACAAAAAGTTGAAATATGATCATTCCCATAATTAAGATCAAATTATATTTAATCTTGTGATACAATCATCAATATATTTGTCCAAACTTCATATTAATTTATAAGAATCGACAATTTTGATCTTTTGGCATGAGTTAAATTACTTCATACATAAAAATTGTCTACTATATAAGTAATGAACACACATATTAACACAATAATCTATTCAAATAAAAAAATTATTATATTAAATAAAATGAAATAGGTAATTTTTACAACGAATTAAAACATAATACTATAACTTTTATCACATGATTAATGATATATCCCAACAAAAAGAACAAGACAAACATATTCCATTTTAAATATTGCAAAAATGAAATGACGAATATAGTTATCTTATTTTGAATATACTTTAGACGTTTGAT
This sequence comes from Solanum peruvianum, assembly GCA_027705065.1. Taxonomy (NCBI): domain Eukaryota; kingdom Viridiplantae; phylum Streptophyta; class Magnoliopsida; order Solanales; family Solanaceae; genus Solanum; species Solanum peruvianum. The sequence continues at coordinate 50,594,509 of JAKWJD010001762.1, forward strand.
TGACCCTTTTCCCTATTTTCTAACAAAACATTTTTCTAAAAATAATGCCAATCGAGTAACAAGTCCGCATCGCGATAAAGACACTTACGTTTCCTTTTGGGTTTACGACAAAATAAATACATTCCTTTCACGTGTATTTCATGACTTTATTATGTATCACATCTTAAATGTCTATCTCCATGGTGCTGTAGTTTTGGAATATTTGAACCTAATTATCTTCATTTACAAAAAGAACAAAAATTTGTTAGCTGTACAATTGCTTTCTGATTACCTACATTCCAACTCATATTAGTGCTAATGAGCTAGCTTGGACGCATTTATCAACTATTCAACCGGTAATCTTCTTTACGAGTGGTAAAATTAGTCTATCGAAATATGATTTGCTTAAATTTAAGGGGATATATTGTTGATTCGTTTATTTGTTAGCTCGGTCCAATTTGTTTTAACTTATTATTAATGAATTGTCACGATTCCGACCATCGTGAGAGGTAATCACACTAAAAAATTTAGTCGGAGAGCCAAAGTCTAATCTGAAACAAACACAAACATCATTCAAAAGAGACCAAGTTCATACATAAGAAGATAATTCAATTGGCTAGAGAATTGAGTTCCTATAAACTCGACCCAATAGCCAAAACATCTAAATCCAAAAAGATAACCACTAAGATTTGAAAGTCACCATACCAAAACTCTAAATATAATTCAACTAGGGATGTGATCCCGAAACTAAACATAACTAAGTCAATAGTTTATGTCCGAATAGATGGACAAGAAAACGCAGATGAATCCTTGGAAGTCTTAAAGACGAACCTCACTCTTGAACTCGAATCAAATATCTCTCAACTAAGGTTTCAGATCATCCACAGAAAGATTCACTACACTGAAAAAATACATACACAAATCACCGTGTATTAATAGAATCACACGACAAGTTTAATTTATACATATGAACAGGTCACATCAAATAGTAACGCAGAAAAATAAAATCATAGCACATCTATCAGCCACACCTAGACTCTTAATTACATGACTTGAAACAATAATGCATAATCATAACCATATGAAACAACAATCATGAACACATAGACTGTAACATCTCGCAATTTGAAAAAACTAGGAAGAAGCTTAGACTTGGAAATAGTCATTTCGGAAATATATGTGTTTTATCGAAAAATTATTATTTTTCGAAAGAGTTTGTTTTATTTTTGACTTTTAGGAGTCGCCACTTAATTTTTAAGAAAAATCAAGAAAACTTTGTTTCTAAACAACTTAAACAGAAAAATTGTTTTGAAACATTCTTAAGGGGTTCGGGATTCATATTAGCGTCTTAGGAAGGTTCTTAAGGCACCTAAAACACTCCGTTAAATACGGTTTTCCGATGATTAACTATTTGACTATTTTGTTTTAACTGTTGCAAATTTTTTTGTTTATTTTAACTTATTAGAACTTTACTTAGACAAATTTTCAAAGCTTCGAAATATTTTGTTTATCTTGCAATTTGCGGATCTTTACGAAATCTAACTTAAAGTTACAAGTTTTGAAATACATATCTTTGCCAAATTTTCCTTAAAGTTAAAGCTCTCTAAACTTAAACGGACTTGTGACATATTATTGTTTTAAGACTTCTTTAAAGTTTGAACTTTTAAAACTTTAACTCTACGCCAACTTTCAAATTTAAACATCTATTGCTTCAAAAATTTTTAGTTTCGAGTTTGATAAAGCAAAAAGGCGTTTGGCGGGGGTTTGGAGTTTTCTATCCTAAGCTAACGACATATAAACAAACGCACAAACAAGAAAAAATAAGAGAGAGAGAGAGAGAGAGAGAGATTTGGGTCCAAACTCGGGTTCTGTTCGCCTTGACCGAGTTTTAGACCCATTTCTGTACCTGTCCTAATCTAACATACAAAAAATAAATGCAATAAAACAAAACAACAAGGGCTTATGCCCATTACAAAGTAAAGATACAAAATGCAATAAAGGCAAGTCTTCAAGTTCGTCTTCTTTAAACTTCGTCAATCTTCACGGCCTTTCGAATCCGACATGTCTGCCTTGATAATTAGACTCGATGGAAATTCTCTGAGCCTTTACGGCTCCTCGGAAAGGCAAGGAAGAGAGTAGGATCCCGAGACGGACTCGATAGGAGTTTTTATATGCAACAAAGTAGAGATGGGTTAGCATACTAAATGGCATAATAAACAAGATATGTATCTTAAATGCTGTAAAAAAAATAAAGATGAAGTTAAAAACTTTATCATGTGCAAATCACAAAATGATACTTAAAGTGAGATAAGAGTTCACGAACACGGGAGATGAAGTTCATGCTCAAAAGAAGGTGGGAATTAACAAGTGATCATGAGATTTTTTTTTTTTTTATTTTTTACGAAAATATCAAATGATTCATTTGGGTGTAGCAACAATCTTCTCAACGTGTAGTAATCAAACAAAAGAAAAATTCAACTTCACCCCATATTCAAATTGGAGAACAAATTTTTATTTCAATAAGTTGTAAATCTTAATTTGTTCAAAATAGAGTGTCAATTTGTAGCCTACTATTCTTAGCAACCAAACCAATACATTAAA
>JAKWJD010001762.1:50602088-50727088 GCA_027705065.1 Solanum peruvianum
TGACTCGCGATGCATGATTTCGCTATGCATGATTTCCGCGATGCATGATTTCTGCGAGGCACAAAGTCTTCTCGCGATGCATAAATTTTGACGAGGCATAAAATCTTCTCGTCGTTCATAAAAATTGACTCGCGATGCATGATTTCCGCTATGCATGATTTCCGCGATGCATGATTTCTGCGAGGCACAAAGTCTTCTCGCGATGCATAAATTTGACGAGGCATGAAATCTTCTCGTCGTGCAAAAAATTGACTCGCGATGCATGATTTCCGCTATGCATGATTTCCGCGATGCATGATTTCTGCGAGGTACAAAGTCTTCTCGCGATGCATAAATTTTGACGAGGCATGAAATCTTCTCGTCGTGCATAAAATTGACTCGCGATGCATGATTTCCGCTATGCATGATTTTCCGCGATGCATGATTTCTGCGATGCATGATTATTCATCTCGTCTCTGTTGATGACAACGGCAGGACGACCTCCAGCTAATGTATCGTCTTGGTCCATAATAATATAAAATAACTATCTCCTCTGGGGTAATGCATTGTCCTGATTGACAATGACCATCTTGCTTGATATTGTGACGCGAATAGCGCCCTTTACGAAAATCGTAAACTCTTTCTTAAGATTCTGTTTGATTCGCCTTTGATTTCTTCTTGGAGTTCTCCTTGTTCATTTGTCGGAAGAATTTTGCTAATTTCAAAGCAAAGCTATAAACCTGCATCCACAGAAAAATTGTCAGTTTTAAAGATGTACTGATCTGTGTCGATTTCTTCAGTTGTCTTCTCTTTGTATTGCTATCTCCGGTTGATTTCCCGATCTCCCGACTCTTGATAGATAAGATAAAATTTTATGCCAAACAAATGGAATGAAAAAGGGAAAAATTTAAGAGAAATAAAATTTAGAGAAATAGTATCTTAAAAAGGTCACTGCCAAGTCATGTCATATCAGGCTTAACAAACTTCTTTGGGCTTGACATTGCTCATTTACCGGTGAGTCTTCGGAATCACTCCGGACTTATAGGTAAGCCCTGTAATGAAATTTTGAGGCCATTCTCAAAATTTCTGTCCCAGTTTACTGTCTTACTTATCCTTTCATCGTAACTGAGCAGATTGCGGAATTTTGAGATCTTCTCAAAATTTCTGTCGCAGTCGCAGATCTCAAAATATCTTTATTTTGACTTGCTAAAACGGAAACTTCTTTTGGAGAATTTTGAGTTCCTCTCAAAATTTTGTTCCAGTTTCCATTGTAAAGAGGAATAGAAATCTTACGAGAGATATGACCGAACCCTTGTGGTGTTTACGTATCCCGTTGAGGCAGGAATTCAGGTCAAGTGTAGTTCCTCTTAAAGGTTAATAAGAATAAAATTTACAAATAAACCGACCGAGGCCGACAAAAGCCGCCTACGTATCTCATTTTTGAGAATTCAGGTCGAACGTAGTTCAGACCGTAAAATTTGGTCTTTTGTTTTGACTCGTTAAAGAAGTCCAACTTCAAATGAATTTTTGAGACCCTCTCAAAAATTCTGTCCCAGTTTCCATTATGAAGAGAAATGGAAATCTTATTGTGTGTATGACCGAGCCGTTGTGGCGCCTACGTATCCATTGGAGCAGGAATCAGGTCAAACGTAGTTCAGACCGTAGAAATTTTTAAAGGGGGTAAATGGGGTGACCGAAGCCGACATAGGCCGCCTACGTATCTCATTCTTGAGAATTCAGGTCATACGTAGTTCGTTACAAAAGGGATAAGAATTCAATTTGAACAAACACAAGTAAACAGAACGATTACAAAAAAATGATAGAAAATGCAAAACTAAACTTCACGCGTAGTATCTCTTGACAGCATCTGAGTTGATAGGCTTGGGCCATACAGTGCCATCCATCTCGGATAGGACTAAAGCACCTCCAGATAGTACTTTGCGAACCATGTAAGGACCTTGCCAGTTTGGTGCGAATTTTCCTTTGTACTCGTCTTGATGAGGAAAAACACGCTTAAGGACCAACTGACCCACTTCAAAGTTTCTGGCTCTTACTCTTTTGTGAAAAGCGCGAGCCATTCTGTGTCTATACAACTGGCCATGGCAGACGGCGACCATCCTCTTCTCATCAATCAAAGCTAACTGATCGATCCGTTTGCTAACCCACTCGGCATTACTTAGCTCAGCTTCCTGGATGATCCTCAGTGACGGTATCTCGACTTCAACAGGCACGACTGCTTCAGTTCCATATACTAGCAAGTATGGAGTAGCCCCAGTCGATGTTCTGACCGTTGTTCGATATCCTAGTAGAGCATATGGCAACATTTCATGCCAACCTCGCTGTTTGTCAATCATTTTCCTCAGGATTTTCTTGATATTCTTGTTGGCGGCCTCTACAGCTCCGTTCATTTGAGGGCGATAAGCAGTTGATCTTCGGTGAATAATCTTAAATTGTTCACATATCTCTTTCATCAAATGACTGTTGAGATTTGTACCGTTATCAGTGATGATGGATTCTGGGACTCCAAATCGACATATCAGATTGTTGCGGACAAAGTCGGCCACCACTTTCTTGGTTACCGATTTGTAAGAGGCTGCTTCCACCCATTTGGTGAAATAATCAATGGCAACCAAGATGAATCTGTGTCCATTAGAAGCGGATGGCTCTATACGACCAATGACATCCATTCCCCAAGCTACAAATGGCCAAGGTGAGCTCATAGCATTAAGCTCGTGAGGTGGCACTCGTATCAAATCCCCGTGCACTTGACATCTGTGGCATTTTTGCACGAATCTACAACAATCATTCTCCATAGTCATCCAGAAGTACCCAGCTCGTATGATCTTCCTTGCCAAAGTGAGCCCATTCATATGTGTACCACAAACTCCAGCATGTATCTGTTCAATAAGCCTTATAGCTTCAACAGCATCCACACATCTTAGAAGACTCAAATATGGAGTTCTCCTATATAGGACTTCTCCATTTAGGAAGAAATTGAGAGCCATACGGCGTATCGATTTCTTTTGATTGGTCGCAGCGTCTTCAGGATAAGTCCCAGACTCCAAATACCTCTTTATGTCAAAGTACCAAGGCAAACCGTCTGGTTCTGATTCAACATGTGAACAATGGATTGGGTGTTCTTTCAGCTCTATATCCAGCGGGTCGATGTAATCTGTATCCGGATGTTTGATCATCGAAGCAATGGTGGCAAGAGCATCGGCCAATTCATTCTGTATTTTGGGCGTATGTCTGAACTCGATCTTGCGAAACCTTTTGCACAGCTTCTGCACATACTGTACATAAGGTATAATCTTCGGGTTTTTCACAGCCCATTCACCTTAAACCTGACGAATCAAAAGGTCTGAATCCCCAATGACCAATAACTCGTAAACATTCATGTCGATGGCCATTTTCAGACCAAGAATACAAGCTTCGTATTCGGCCATGTTGTTGGTGCAATTAAATCGGAGCTTAGCTGCTATGGGATAGTGTTGACCAGATTCTGACACTAAGACTGCTCCGATACCTTTACCTTGATGATTGGCCGCTCCGTCAAAGAATAATCTCCAACCTGGATAAATTCAGAGATATCTTCACCCACAAATGACACTTCTTCATCGTGGAAATATGTCTTGAGAGGTTCATACTCTTCATCAACGGGATTTTCTGCAAGATGATCAGCCAAAGCTTGTGCTTTTATTGCCTTCTGAGTCACGTACACGATGTCAAACTCACTCAATAGCATTTGCCATTTAGCTAACTTCCCGGTCGGCATCGCTTTCTGGAAAATATACTTTAACGGATCCATCCTGGAGATAAGATATGTAGTATACGACGACAGATAGTGTCTCAGCTTCTGAGCCAGCCACGTCAGAGCACAGCATGTTCTTTCCAGCAAAGTGTAGCGAGACTCGTACGGAGTCAATTTCTTGCTGATGTAGTAGATTGCCCTTTCCTTCTTCCCTGTCTCGTCGTGTTGACCCAGTATACATCCAAATGCACTATCTGAAACTGACAAATACAGTAACAAAGGACTCCCTTCTCGTGGAGGAACCAATACTGGTGGGTTAGACAAGTAGCTCTTGATAGCGTCGAAAGCGGTCTGGCACTCCTCAGTCCACTTAGTCGGAGCATCTTTCTTCAGCAACTTGAAGATAGGTTCACATACCACTGTCGATTGCGCTATAAACCGGCTGATGTAGTTTAACCTCCCCAAGAAACTCATCACTTCTTTTCTCGTCTTCGGTGGAGGTAACTCCTGAATTGCTTTAATTTTGGAAGGGTCAAGCTCAATACCTCTTCTGCTGACTATAAACCCCAACAACTTCCCAGCTGGGACTCCAAAAGCACATTTGGCGGGATTTAGCTTCAGGTTGTACCGACGTAAACGTTCAAAGAATTTCCTCAGGTGTGTCACATGATCCGAACTCTCGCGGGATTTAACTATGACGTCGTCCACGTACACTTCAATTTCCTTGTGAATCATGTCATGAAAGATAGTCGTCATGGCTCTCATGTAAGTGGCACCGGCGTTCTTGAGGCCGAACGGCATTACCCTGTAGTGATACACACCCCAAGGTGTGATGAATGCCATTTTTTCTGCGTCTTCTTCATCCATCAAGATTTGGTGATAACCCGCGTAACAATCCACAAATGACTGCATCTCATGTTTGGCACAGTTGTCAATCAGAATATGGATATTTGGCAATGGAAAATTATCTTTTGGACTAGCCTTGTTGAGATCTCTGTAATCGACACAAATCCTGATTTTTCCATCTTTTTTGGCGACCGGAACGACATTTGCCAACCAGGTGGGATATTGCGTTACTTCTACCAATCGAGACTCTATCTGCTTGGTGATTTCCTCCTTAATCTTCAAACTCAATTCAGGCTTGAATTTCCGAGTTTTTTGTTTCACCGGCTCGAACCCTAGGTTGATAGGTAGCTTATGAGATACGACATCGGTACTCAACCCCTCCATATCACCGACTTCTCAAACAAACACATCATTGTATTCGGCAAGTAAATGAACCAGACTCTCTTTCTGAGTCTCATTCAGGTGGGTGCTGATCTTAACCTCTTTGACGCGTTCCGAATCTCCCAAATTCACCGTCTCTGTTTCCTCCAGATTCGGTTTATGTTGATTCTCGAACTGTCGGAATCCTTCTGCTATATAATCCGGTTCCCCACTTTCTTCGTCGTAGTCGTCGACCTTGTCATCCTTTGTCTCATTTTGTTCATTTAGCCCATGACATGACATGACATTGGCAGGTCTATAACTTATGTTACTGAAATTATAAACAGACCAAATTAGGAAAGTAAAGTATGACAAACAACTGAATAAGTAAAGTCAAAATAAAGAGGCTTTCATTTAAAACAAAATGCAAACTTCGGGCATGACATGGAGCCATGTTGCCTTTCGAACGTCACAACAAAATTCAAAACTTGAACAATTTAGAAAATGTAGAAATGGCGGGTCTTGGGTATCCTCCGGACAGCCACCGATTTTGGTGTACACAAAATAACTCTTTTCTACCGAAGAGTTCGGGACATCAGGATCGGCGTGGAAGTCCAGTTTTGTAGCACCTCCCCTGGTTCAGCATCACGAATACCAGCTGACTCAACCTCCTCCTCGACAATAGCATTGATCTCTTCGAAGAGGTCACAGATTCCTTCCCCAAAGTCTTCAGGCTCGGCACATTTTCGGATTAGAAAGGATTGATACAGAAGTGGGATCGGCTTAGCCAACTTTTGACCTCTTTTCTTCTTCGTCTTCATGTCGTCATCTGTGGGGACGTACCCCAAACCATATTTGGATCCTTTAAGAAAGGCTAGAATAGGCTCAATAGTTCCTTGGGAATCTCTTCCCAATCCGAAGCCTGGCTCGAACCCATTTTGCAACATCACCGTGGCTATCATTTTGTGTACGGCTGGCATAGGGTTCCGCGGGGCCAAATCCTCATTGGTGGCTTTCACCAGCTCCACCGTGTAAAAGTCTACACCTTGCGGTATCTCATCAATGACCGACACCTGTTTGCCCGAGCGACTTCCCTCGCCGTGAATCACTAACTCTTCATTTTTCCATACAAGCTTTATCATTTGATGGAGAGTAGAGGGGACGGCTCCAGCCATGTGGATAAACGGCCTTCCTAAAAGAAGGTTGTAGCTAGTGTCTATGTCCAATACTTGGAATTGCGCACTGAACTCTGCGGGGCCCATTTGAAGGGTCAAAGTCACTGCCCCCAATGTGTCTCTTTGCACTCCGTCAAATGCTCTTACATTGACCTGGTTTTGCTCCAGAATCCCCAGGTCAAAATTCAGTTGCCTCAACGTCGACAGTGGGCAGATATTCAAACCGGATCCATCATCTATCAAAACACAGTTGACAACTTTTCCACGACATATCACGGTAATGTGCAGTGCTTTGTTGTGGGTTCTTCCTTCGACTGGCAACTCATCGTCACAAAAGCTGATCCGGTGCCCCCGAATGACTTGATGAATCATGGCAGCCACGTTGTCACTACTTGTACCTGAGGGTACATATGTATCATCAAGAGCTTTCATTAAGGCCTGCCTGTGGGACTGAGAGCTCATTAGCAGGGCCCACACGGAGATCTGAGCCGGAGTCTTCTCTAAATATTTGACGATGGAATAGTCCTTCGGTTGCATCCTTCTCCAGAACTCTTCTGCTTCCCCCTCGCTTATCGGCCTCTTAGTATGGTCCTTCTTCTGTCCTCCGAGAGCAAGCTCATCAGGAGTGTAGCACCTTCCGGACCTGGTCATGCCTTGGGCCACAGCAGTTTCAATTACAAATTTAGGTTTGACGAGAGTTTCTGAAGGCACCAAGGCAACAGCCTTTGCGGGTGTCAGAATAACAAACTTTCTCTTTTCCTTGACGCTTAAAGAAGCGACAGCCCTTTCCAAGTCCTCATGCACAATAGGAGTAATCATCTTTGTTTCACACCCGTCTTCATCCGTTTCAATCATATTAACGTTGCTACCTCCATGATCCGGCAACGGATTTGTGTTGACGTTTGGCGCCGCCGGCTGAAGAGAAACTACCTCCTGATCGATCAGGTCTTGGATTCTGTGCTTAAGGTTGATGCAATCTTCCGTGTCATGTCCAACACTGTTGGAATGATAAGCACATCTTTGATCTGGCTTGTAGAACCTTGAGTTGACATCCATGTGCTTGGGTCCCACAGGGTGGAGGTATCCATCTGCGGCTAGCCTCTCAAATAGTCTGGTCCGGCTTTCAGCAAGTGTGGTAAATTTCCTTAAAGGCCTTTTTTCAAACATCAAACGGGAAGGATCATAACTGCTTTGCTGAGGGGGAGGTACCTGCTGATAATTTCGAGTATTCGGACGAGGAGCTTGCTTTCGAGGATAAGGGTTTGCCTGGTAATTTGGTACTGGAGCTAGGTAGTTCGGGAGGGGGTTCTGATATAATGGAGCTTGGACTTGATAAGTGGGTGGAGGTGCTTGGTAGCTCGACTGTACATTGGCACAGTTGGGAGCAATATTCGGATAAGGGTAATCTGCGTATATGGGAGAAAACTTTTGGAGATTTGGGGGTGGGCTTTGGTATGACGAAATTTGAACATTCGGATAGGTGGGGGCAGTATTGTGGTTATTAGGATGATTGGATTGTGGGTAGTAGGATCGGGAGGGCTTGGCATGATTTCGGGAGTGTGACGGGTCTCTAGGGGTTTTTCCTCCCCCATACGAGACAGCAGCAACTTCCTCTCTTCTTTTCCTTATCAATCCTGAGGACCCAGGTGATGCGGATACACGGGCTATTTTCCCCGATTTCAAACCATCTTCGATAGTCTCGCCAACTTTGACTATCTCAGCGAATTTAGCTCCGACTAGCAACATGATTCGATCATAGTACTCTGGTTCCTGTACCCGCACAAACACTTCAACAATTTCTTTCTCGGTCATGGGCGGCCTTACCCTCGCGGCTTCTTTCCTCCATCTGTAGGCAAATTCTCTATAGCTTTCAGTTGGTTTTTGCTTCATCTTCTCTAGAGAATACCGATCGGGCACTATTTCGACATTGTAGGCGAATCGGTCAATGAAATCTTTAGCCAACGCATTCCAATTGGGCCACTGTCTGGTTTCGTGTGAAGAAAACCACTCGAGAGCCTCCCCACATAGACTTCGGCTGAAAAGCCGCATCAACAAAGCCTCATCCCTGCCAACTCCCACGAGCTGGTCACAATACGCCCTCAAATGCGCCATAGGGTTGCCTACTCCCCCAAAGGTGTCAAACTTTGGAATTTTAAACCCTTCGGGAAGGTTCAAATCTGGGTGGATGCACAATTCTGCATAACTGAGTCCGACGACGTCTGGGATGCACTGTAGTTCTTTCATAGCCTTTTTGATTTCCTCCTTTATATCGATTTTTACTTCTTCTTTTGCCTTCCATTCTCTTTCCTGCTCTTCATAGTGATCCAACTCAGAACCGTGCCCCTCGTGCTCGGTCAGAACGGGAATTTGGAAGGTGGCTCTTTTTGGGAGGGGTGGAGCTATAGAAGGACTTGGGACGTTTTGGGCGGTTTGGTAGTTCTGTGGGTAAGCCTGAGGATTGGTGTTCTGGTTTAAATGTTGATAAGGTATTTGGGGATTAAAGGCAGTTTGAGTTTGGTTTTGATTTTGTGGTGGTGGAGCAGTTTGAGTGTTCTGAGGATAGGGTGGCATTTGAGGGTGGTTATTTGGAAGAAGTGGAGGAGCTTGGTAAGATACAGATGCATGTTGGGGATGTTGGGTTGTTAAATCTATCCCAGATGGATTATGCACAGGTGTAGAAGACTGGTTCTGAGTTGGATCTATGTTTGCTGAAGGGAAGTAGACCGGAGGTCTTGTATCAGCAATATTATCACCAAATCCAGGTGGAGGCGCATCCTGTCTCCGTTGCATTTCAACTTTCATTTCAGCAATCTCTCGCATTAGTTGCATGATCAGTTCGTTTTGTTCCACTAAGGCGGGCTGAGCCACCACAACATCAGTAAGACGCGCTTCGTCGTTGTGGTCTCCCATAACTTTCTTTCCTTTGTCTGAATTGGGTCTAGGGAAGGAATCTGTAGGACCTTTCGATCTGGTGAAGTAAGGATGATCTGCCAGCTTCGATCGACACAGACCAGTTAACAGGTACCTGAGAAGTGAAACAACTCAAAGGCAGATTTGTTAGTGCATATTCGGGGTACGAAAATACATAATATCACATAGAGAACAGGTAAACACACAAGTTGCTTTGTTTGAGGATATCTTTATCCCACGAATGAGAACTAGAAAACATTTTTTTTTTCAACAAGCAGGAGTTTGCTCGTTTTTTTTTTTTTTTTTGTGAGAAACTTAAGACTCGAAAGTTTTGGTCGGACATTTTGCAATAGTGGATTCTGTATATTCTTTGGAATTTTAGCTGGGAGTGGGTTTACGATATCCTCAATCATAGCATAACACATAAACATTTAAACATATATATCGCGTCCTAAGCATGCATGTGACCCTTTTGTGCCAAGGGTAGGCCTAACGAATTGAAGGATGTATATGCTTTTTAAAACCTGATTTATTATCCCCAAAATAGCATCCAAAATGTCTGATAAACATAAACAGAAAGTAGTCCTGAAAATAAATTACAAAACAAAGTGCAAATAAAACAGTCCCACGCAGGGGATGGTAAAATCAGGACTCCTCTGATCCTTCGCCAAGTCTGGTCCTCTTGGCGATGTTGACCTCTTCCCACATGGCATATCTATCCGCCCAAAGATGATCTCTCGCCAATCGAGCTCCTTCTCGATGACTGAACCCCTCTAACGATTGAATCTGTCGCTCCATGCTATCATCTAACTCTATCATGCATTGTCTGGCACTTCGCAGTTCTTGTCTCAATCGAGCTATGACTTTGGCATCTTCAGAATGGCGACGTTGATGCTCTAATTCACTCTTATCAAACTTCTCTTGAAGGCGGTGAAGTCGGACTTGATGTTTGGCTCCAACATCGGCAATAATGTGAGGAATGTTCGGACCAGGCTCAATTGTTCCAGCGAGACTCTTTTTTAACCATTCTTTGTACTCCCTCGAACATTTCGGACGAAACCTATCGGGTACAGGCTCACCCAACACTCTTCGAGATCTCCACATCCTACGCATGTCTTCGGAAAATGCAACTCGCCCATTCTTGTGGTCAGTTACGAATTTCCTCATATCTGCAATCTGGGGCAACTCCTGTTTCCCTCCTAGTTGCCTCAGCACTCGACCGGGAGCGTATGGCCTAGTTCCTCTTAACCCAGCAAATACCAAATAAGGGACCTTTTTAGTTCGAACCACCATATTCTTAGTTACCACCAAACTATCTATCGACCATTGCACGTCTTCTTCTCTCAGCCCTCGAAGCCTTGGATACCAAAAACTTTCTCCTCCAGTCTTGTTGCAACGATTGTGATACAACCACCAGTCATGACTATGTAGCTCGTCGGATCGTCTTAAGGGATCAGGTTCTTTTGGGTTATGAGTCTTGATTAAATGACGCATCATCCACCACTGTAGTATAAGATTACACCCTTGAAAGAAACGTTCTCCGTTCTGACATTTGTCTAAAGCCCTGTAGATGTCGGCCAGAATCATAGGCGCTAGAGTGTAATATTTTGTCGATGTTTTGTAATCTACTCCATAAAAAATGGCATGAGTGACCATAAATACACTGGGATGAATAGTGTATTTTGGCCCTTGGGGAAAAACCATCGTGCCGAGCAAACATATCGCAAATGCAAGGGGACGCGTCTCTTTCCATTTTTCTTTTGAAACGAACTCGTCTTCATGTTTCTCATAAGCCCTTACACGCCCAAATCGATAATATAACTTTCGGAAAGGTATATTCGGGCCAGGGAGCTTGTCCATCCACTCGGCTTTAACCAACGACAACTTTTCTTTAATTTTGGCAAAATCCCATGTCATAGGATTTAGGAGATCTGTATCGGGATGTCGTTTCCTTTTGTTGCACATGGCGACACTTTCATAACTGATAAGAATTTCTTCTATAGTCGGCGTCAACTCTACTTCCCCAAACCGAAAAACCATATTCTCGCTATCCCAAAATTTCACCATCGTTCCAATTAAGCCAGGCCATGCATTCATCTCTAGCAACGACGGAAGATGACCTATGTGTTTCTGAACAATCCTTTTATCATCGTTGTTCATGAACTCCCACCATACTTTGAGGAAAGGGTCGGGGATAGTAACCATTCTTGTTTTCAAAGGTTTGTGTGTCGAATTCATCCTACAAAAAATAGCGAACAAAATTTAGTCAACCCCCCACCCCGTAGACAATAAATTGTTTTTAAAATGCATATACATCCTTCAATTAACACATGAGCATGATTGTCTGTTTTTGGCAATTTGGGCCAAATAGACACAAGGTGGGCTTCTAATGGGCTCAACGCGCCTTGGGCGTTGGGTCGTCTTAGTTCAAATGCTCTTACGTTCGGGTTTTTGGCTCGGCTCTACACTAGTTGACTAAGAGTGGCTTTTGAAAGGACCGGGAACCCAAACGGACAATTTGGGCTGACACTTGCGACAACCATTGGACGCCTAACGAACCAATAAATTGCCGCTAATTTCGAAATAGGGTGAGTATAAAAAAAGTTCGGCTGCGGTTCCGCAAACCGTCCTTTAATATACTATATATACATATCGGAAATATGCCATGAGAGAAATGCAATTTTTCAAAAATTAAAGCTTTAAACAATTTAAACAAGTAAACAGTTATCACAAATAGTCAAACGAGTTAACCTTAAGGTTAGAATCCTCCAAATATTCCCCAGCGGAGTCGCCATTTCTGTTTTATCGAAAAATTATTATTTTTCGAAAGAGTTTGTTTTATTTTTGACTTTTAGGAGTCGCCACTTAATTTTTAAGAAAAATCAAGAAAACTTTGTTTCTAAACAACTTAAACAGAAAAATTGTTTTGAAACATTTTTAAGGGGTTCGGGATTCATATTAGCGTCTTAGGAAGGTTCTTAAGGCACCTAAAACACTCCGTTAAATACGGTTTTCCGACGATTAACTATTTGACTATTTTGTTTTAACTGTTGCAAATCTTTTGTTTATTTTAACTTATTAGAACTTTACTTAGACAAATTTTCAAAGCTTCGAAATATTTTGTTTATCTTGCAATTTGCGGATCTTTACGAAATCTAACTTAAAGTTACAAGTTTTGAAATACATATCTTTGCCAATTTTCCTTAAAGTTAAAGCTCTCTAAACTTAAACGGACTGTGACATATTATTGTTTTAAGACTTCTTTAAAGTTTGAACTTTTAAAACTTTAACTCTACGCCAACTTTCAAATTTAAACATCTATTGCTTCAAAATTTTTTAGTTTCGAGTTTGATAAAGCAAAAAGGCGTTTGGCGGGGGTTTGGAGTTTTCTATCCTAAGCTAACGACATATAAACAAACGCACAAACAAGAAAAAATAAGAGAGAGAGAGAGAGAGAGAGAGAGATTTGGGTCCAAACTCGGGTTCTGTTCGCCTTGACCGAGTTTTAGACCCATTTCTGTACCTGTCCTAATCTAACATACAAAAAATAAATGCAATAAAACAAAACAACAAGGGCTTATGCCCATTACAAAGTAAAGATACAAAATGCAATAAAGGCAAGTCTTCAAGTTCGTCTTCTTTAAACTTCGTCAATCTTCACGGCCTTTCGAATCCGACATGTCTGCCTTGATAATTAGACTCGATGGAAATTCTCTGAGCCTTTACGGCTCCTCGGAAAGGCAAGGAAGAGAGTAGGATCCCGAGACGGACTCGATAGGAGTTTTTATATGCAACAAAGTAGAGATGGGTTAGCATACTAAATGGCATAATAAACAAGATATGTATCTTAAATGCTGTAAAAAAAATAAAGATGAAGTTAAAAACTTTATCATGTGCAAATCACAAAATGATACTTAAAGTGAGATAAGAGTTCACGAACACGGGAGATGAAGTTCATGCTCAAAAGAAGGTGGGAATTAACAAGTGATCATGAGATTTTTTTTTATTTATTTTTTACGAAAATATCAAATGATTCATTTGGGGGTGTAGCAACAATCTTCTCAACGTGTATGTAGTAATCAAACAAAAGAAAAATTCAACTTCACCCCATATTCAAATTGGAGAACAAATTTTTATTTCAATAAGTTGTAAATCTTAATTTGTTCAAAATAGAGTGTCAATTTGTAGCCTACTATTCTTAGCAACCAAACCAATACATTAAATTAGGGAGGAAGCTGGAGGGGAAACAATGTTGACAAAATATTGGCAGCACAACAGAGAGAAAGTGATACTCGAATAGTAAATCAGATTTTGCTCCAACCTTACTCAAATCACTTAAAGAATGCCCAGACAGGTTACCAGCAACTTAAAACTTGAACGAATATAGACAATGGGGAGGTACAAACATGGATATTATTATGTCAAAGAACAAATACGTGGAAGGTAAACCCAAAGTAAATATCAATTTATGGATGGTTCACACAAGTAATCGGGATATAATCAAATAATCCAAGCAGATTTGTGACTAGAATTTGAACTATAAATAAACCACATAATCGTTACTCTAAGTCGAGGGAAATACATACATCGAATGGAATATTGAACCCATTAGTTAACATGCTGTCCAGGAGAACTAAATAAATAACATGGGCACGAAACCAGTGCCTAAGACAGTAAAGGGGCAGCATATGATCTTTTTACAGAATCGACAATAAAAGGAAGACCCAAACAAATTTAGAAGGGGTAAACGAGAACAAATTCGAATGAAAACCACGTGAATGACCTCTACATGAAAACTGCTGAATCCAATAGTTGAACACAACCTCTAAAACACCATATGGAACGACGACAAACGACAGAAAGCGTAGGACAAAGCAGGCTGTTAACATAGAGTTAAAGCGACAAACCATCTTCATGTCAGACAATTTCAAGCTTATGCTTCATCTCACCAAAATGACGCTAATCAGAGGAATATATATGTATATCTATATAAAAAAAATAATACTGCAGGAAGACACCAGAAGGAAACGAACAACAAGGCCGTTACGTCACTACGAATCCCATAAATTTGATTCGATAGTGCAACGGCGCCGATGAAACCTCTAAAGACGTATGTGTCATACCAAATGCTATTGAATAAGTGCCGAGTAACAGCCGTCTTAGCATAGATACGAGAGGAGGAAGGCGAAACTTGAAGAAACAAGCGAAAAAAATATGAATACATACAACTCATCACAACAACCAAGCAAGAAACAGAACGCTTGCCAGAAACACTAGAACAGGCCATGTGTATTCTCGTTCGAACATTTTAGCGCATTTGATCCCAAAAAAAAAAAACAACGAGGCATTCAAATTTATCAACAACACATACAAACAGGGGAGGGAAAGCTGGGAAAGGAGCAAACTGTACCTCTTCTTGGGCAGCGAATCAGGACGGGAACGAGCGGGAGCGATACGAACTTCCACACGCGAACCGCGAACAGAACCTGAACACCAATCCGATGTTCCGTCGATGAACAGCAAGAACGAAAGAACTTTCCCAAGACTTGAACTGTTGTTCGTATGTGAACGCTACTCCCGAAAATCCAAGTATCTTTTTATTCGAAAATCAGAAGCTCAGAAATTGCTAACCGAAAATCCTTCGAATCTCCAACTTCAAAACCTTCTTCTTAAATCTGAAGAGGGAGAGGGTTTAAATAGAAAGAACCACTAGGGTTTTCGCGTGGGGTAGGGAGAGCGTATGTTTGCCTTTTTCCGGGAATGGGGGGTGGGGGGGTGTTTTCTCCTTTTCGTTGGGTTGGTGGGTCGTGCGAAGGGGCGTAGCGAGGGTGTGGGGGACGAAGGGAGCATGGGAGAGAGAATCGCGTGAGGTAGAGAGCGTACGTAGAGATGTGAGGGAGACGCGGGGAGTTTCCGTTGGGGCGTGAGGGAGATTTTCTGTTTTGTTCTGGGTTTCTCCCTTTTCTGGAGCGTGTGGGGGTGCTGGGAGAAGAAGGGAAGGGGAGACGCGGGTCGGGTCGGTCGGGAATGGGTTTGGATCGGGTCAAAAGGGAAAAAGGGCAGGTTTAATTAAGGGAGTTGGGCCTGGATCGGAAGGGAAGTGGGGTTGGCTGCTGAAAAGGGGAAATGGGCTTGAGTATTGGGTTGGAAAGGGAGTAGGTTGGGATTAAAAGTGGGAATTGGGTGTTTGGGCTGGCAAAAAGGGAGAGAGGTTGGAATTAAAGGGTTTGGGCCAATAAGAAAAGAGGCCCAAACGTTTTTTAGGTGTGTTTAAAGGGCAAATGAGTTCGATTAAATAAAAATGATAAAATTGGTTAAGCTTTAAGTAAACGAATAGTTAATTAACGAGCTTCTTTATTTAGTAAAATAATTATTAAACTCGTGAAAAATAATGATTCACACAATAAAGTCGTGATTTGAAGTAAACTAGTTTAATAAAATACTTTCAAAACTTAAGATATACATATATACATATACATATACATATATATATATATTCGCAAGATTTATAAAACTAATTAACTTAAATAATTTGAAAACTCACGAAGCTCGATAATTAAGTTATACCAATGTGGGTCAAGAATTGGGTGTCAACAATATGTATAAATCTGAAAAATTGTGAAGTATGTTAAGTTGCGTTTTTGGTCAATTTTAAATGATCATAACTCATATCTTAGGTTGGTTAGGTGTGTTTTCAAATATCGTAGGAAAGATATTAGAATGATCTTTCCAACGCCACCGAGTTTGCGCGATTTTGAGTCATATGAGTGAGATATACCCATTCGAAGTTAGGCTGTTCAAATGAGAAAACGTCCAAATCCAGAATTTTTAAAGAGTGTTTTGGTCTTTTCCATACCCTATTATTTTAATTCATTTTAGTTCAAAACTGAATTGATTCAGTTTGCACAATTGAAAATTAATGCTAGGGTTCTTAAGAGAAGAACGCAAGAGAAAGGAGAAGAGAAAAACAAGAATTCATAGTTCTAGAAGGAATTGATTTCGGATTTCTTCAAAAATCGACAAGGTATGTGAGACTTCAAGCATGTTTATTTCAGCGTGATTCGTCCTAAAAAAGTTTGAAAATTAATGTTCTTGATATGTATTCTTGAGTTTGATGTCTTTATTGAATTGGGCTGAGATTGAGAAGTTTCAGAGATCATTACGTCAAATTATAGAGTTGTTTGGAGTTAGGTTCTTAGGTACATTTGCTAGGTATCTGAATCTAAATAGAATTTGGGGAAAAAAATCGAGTTTAGGTGAATTAGGGTTGAAAAAATAAAGAAGGAACAAGTTGGGGAAATCTGGGTACCAGGTGCGCATTACGGACATACTCCTTAGATTTGGAAAATCCTCCCTCGCGTCGCAGAGCGGCCACGGTCCGTTCTGCCTTAAAAGGTATTTTTGCGACCAAAATTTAAACACATCTCTGCATCGTGGACTACTATCCAGATAGTGATTTCTTGATCTTTTTTCAGGATTAACTATCTAAAATCACTCCTAAACATCATGAGATCGTACCCATCATAAATCACAATCCCTGAATCCATAATTCAATTAAAGGAAAGTTAAGAGTCAAGTGAAATGAAATTAAGAATCGAGTCTAAAAGTTAAGAAGTAAGTCAAGAGGAGTTTATATTTTTTTCAAAAGTCTTTCACAAACGTTTTAACTCAGTTTAAGATTTAAGCTACGAGTAAAAACTTGAGTTTATTTCTCAAAAAAACTATAAGGGAACTAAGTATTCCCAAGAATTTAAAATGTTTTCACATTTGAACAAGAAAGGGAACATCAATTCTAAGAGAGGTTTTAAACTTAGTTTGAGTAATTATCTCAAACCAATGAAAAAAATTTGTTTTAGAACATATGAGCTAAGTATATTTCGGGAGTAGTATTGGCACTGATATGGGAATGTGAGTTCATATTAACTCAAGTCTCAATAAACCATGTAGCTATCATGTATAGTAAATGATCTTACTTTTTAGATGAATCCTTAAAATACTTTTAGCATAGACTAGTGGATCCACTTAGTTAAGACATCTATATGATGGTAAAATATAGGACAATTCTGGCAGTATAAGAAAGACACTTTATCTACTTAGGCTCATAGTGGTGGTTGTCGGTTAGAGAAACTCCCGCAGAAATTATATTACTTTATTACATGAGTAAAGTTGAGTTTGTTTTTGAATTTTCTTAAACGAACTAAGTTGTTTTCCATAATGTTACAAGTTTTACATTATTGGATGTGTTTTATTTCTTTATATTGAGTTAAGTTATTCATGAGTTGAGAAGAGACAATGTAAGTATTTTTTTCAAATTCTTTTCAAGCCTATGTATGTTTAGCATTCCAACTCGCAGGTAACCAAGATCATAACCCAACGCCTCGTTGATCAGTTAAGCACTCGGAGTCTGTGGATGAGCATCCTAGCTTTCCGAAGGACTCTTTTTTTTATCATTTTCTTTCAGTATTTCATTGTTAGGATGATCAGGAATCTTGTGCCGACATCCCTCTTTGTTTTGAGGCTTCATAGACGGTTACCATCAGTTGTCTTTATATTATTATTTCCTATGTTAAGACTTGAGTTGTCATTTCAGTCAAATTGAATGTTTGACTTTTTAAATGTTCTAAGTTATTTTGTTAAATAAGTTGAGTCGAAGTGCGTTTGATTATTGTAATAATGCTTAAAGTCTTCCGCTGAATAAGTAAGCCAGACCAAGAGTTCGTTTAGGGTCAACAATGATTCTCAAGTGTCAACCACATTCAGAGTGTAGACTTAGAGCGTGACATAGACTTTTAGTCACAATATTATGAAATAACAATACCTAAGTCAAACAATGCATAACTATATGTCCATATGGACATAATGAAAATATTGGTCCACTTGTGGGACTTGAAACACATATCTGGTCCTCTAATGGAATCAAAACCAAACTACAGTAACATACAAGGAGTATGTAATGACCCGAAAAGGTCATTTTTGAAAATTTTAAATTATCTATTTAACTTTAGATAATTATTTGATGGTAATTATAGATATTTGACTTAATCGATAGTTAATGGGATAAAGTATTCATTTATTTAAGAATCTATATCACTTGACAAATATATTAAAATAAATTAGTCATAAATGGGGTTACTAATTTTGAGTCATAAACACAAAATAACTTCAAACGACGCACGAAAGTTGAAGTATTATTTTCATATTCATGCCGCAACTTCAAAGGAGATTTTTGTAGCTTCAGGTAACCACTTTGAACGCATATATTCCTAATATGATAATTGTTTAATTAGATGATGGTGAATTTAAGTAGAAAATTTTTCATTAGTACTGGTGGCATTGATTGTTTTGTCCTATTAGGATCAATATGAATTGATATCATACCTTTTATAATGAAATAATAATAATAAATAATATAATGATATTCAACCATTGTGTACTAATGATAAAATGAGTACAACATTTATGGTTATTAAATAATGTATAAATTATAGGAACCACATATTATAATTACAAAATGACTTTTTATCTCTTTTAGAATTGAAATTACTAAAAATCCCTTAAAATTCAAGAAAGCGGGATACATCCAAATGGCACGGGATACATAAGTCCTGATACATCATATTTGACATCTGCTGCGATTACTTCGGAATAATTACCGTGATTTCTGTTATTATTAACTGAAATCACGTAATTAATGCTCTACAGCTTGCGTAACTGATTAGAAAATTCAAATTTTAAATCAGATTAGCTTCCTAAATTAAAATTTTTCTCGTAAAAGTTCATCTGCATTCTAAGAAATAAAAAAAAGGTTTGAAGATGAATATCTCAATTCTGCTGCGATATTCTGGAATTTGGGTAAGCGATGTTAATTATGAAGGTTACAAAGTTGTGGAATTGTTGTTGGCCATTCCATTTCATTTGTGAATCTGAAAACGTTGATTTTATCAGAGCTTGAGATCGATACTGTTACAAAGGATATTGAAATACGATACATTGTCGAGGGAAGCTCATGTCCATTGAAAATCAAGAACGACATGGGTGTGAAACTTTATTTCAAAGTAAAAAAGAATGCATCTGGAATCGGCATGTATCCGCTTTGTATTGATACAACTAATAAAATTGTTGTGGAGATACGTAATTTTGATTGTTCATCAGGTAAAGTCGTATGCGTGGAAGGTACCGAAAGAGATACTGAAGCTCTTGCTCTGGTCGACTCGAGAATTTGTGACATTGATTATATTCCAGAATTAAATGCTACGAATTCCATAACTGATTCCAATAATACTGAAGTGAAGACTGGGCAGTTGTATAAGGACAAAGGAACACTCGTTGTTGTAATGTATATGATACATCATATTCATATTTATAACACATTGGAGTTATCAGATGTATATGATACATCTTGTAAACTGACAAACTATAATATTAGAGATAAACCTTGTGTATCATATTCAGTTTTAAGTGAATGTATATAATACATCATATTCAAATTTATAAGACACTGGATTTATAATATGTATATGATACATCTTATTAACTGATAAACTATGATATTAGAGATAAACCTTGTGTATCTGATACATCCTACGACTGTACAACAGATGCTGATTTTACTAAATACAAAACACACTGGACATCTGATACACCTTAAAACTTTACAAACATGATGGTTATACTTAATTTGAAGTTAGTGAATCACTCTTCATTGTTAAATGACTTTTAATTTCATTTTACAAACACATGCAACAATTTAAAATTAGGATTTTATCAACGAAACACAAAATTATGAATTTTAAACACATCAGAATCATACACACATTTAGCATTAGTATTAGAATCACCATCTCCAAATTTACCCTCTTCCATATTGTTTTTAAAAGCACACGATAAAGAGAAAAAAAGAGACTAAAATTTTTATCCTTTAAAAACTTAGAAATTTAAATACTTGATGGACACTCCTACTGAAAATCAAATTGATATGGCTGCAAAATCCTACTGGAATTCAAATTGAGAGTAAATTCTGCTCCTAAGACGTGTGGTGAGAGAAAATTTTCCTCCTAAAACGTGGGGAAATATTTAAGGAATAAAATTTAATATGGTAAATTTTAATTGGGGCTGTTAATGGGGAAGTGGGTAGCTTGAAAATAGGATTTTATTTTGGTAAAGTAAAACTTGCCAATTGACTGAAAAAAGGGTGGGAAATCAATATGTATCTTTCATGTTTTTTTAATTGGGGGAAATAAGGGATTTTTGAAATTTTTATAATAAGTAGGGATAAATGGTTATTAAGGTAACTAAAGTAGTGTATTTAAGTAATTTTTCCTTAAATAATTTGGCAGCAGTCCATCTGGTGTCTTAACTTATTTTCGTGCCTAGGTTCTGGTGTGCAGATCTCTCATATAATTATTACAATATTTTTTTATATATATAAATTGGGGTTTTAGGTTTAGGTTTAAATCTAGAGCTGAAATTTGAAAAGTATGAAAATCGATATGTTATTTGGCATCAAGATTAGAAATTTGATTATAGATTTGGGGTGAGTTTTTGGGTCTAGACTAGACATGTAGTGACATGGGTGTTTTCAGTTTTGAAATCTTATTGCGATTATTTATTTGAATAGATTGTATTGGTTTGGAAGTCAATCGAAAGAGGAATATTGCTTAGGTTCTAGAGTCATATATTGTTCCACTATTTGAGGCAAGTGGATTTCTGAACTCTTGTTAAGTGTATGGAATGCGTGTATTTCCTTGTAGTATATGTTTGTGAGTAATGGGACTTGGTGATGGGTTGACTTGTCCATATTGATTAATTTTAATGATGAAAAAGGGGTAACAAAGACTGTTAGGATCGAATTCACGCACACACACTAGATGAATGAAGAACACAAGAACTTTCAAGAGAAAGAGATGAGAGATCTAGAGAGAGAAAGAGAAAACCCAATATTTCGTGGTAAAACCCCGTGAGTAAACTTCCACGGTGGTGAGGTATATTTATATTAATAAATCAGAGTATTTTTGGTTACAGAGAATAAATAGGAAAACCTAAAATAGAGAATAAATAGGAATGCCTAAAATAGAGAATAAATAGGAAAACCTAAAATTAATCAGGCTCCACTACCTAACAATTCTTCCACTTAGAGACTGACTCAATAATCCAAAAAATACATTCTAAAAAAAAAATCTCTTCATCATCAACATCTTTACTGCACCGCAACATTTGTAGCAACAACTATAGAAGACCAACCGAGATTTACATAACCTCAGTTTTCCAACATCAACACATTTCGTCAACATGTCTGCCGGGTTCTTTGCACCCTCTATCTTCTCCAAGCACATATCACCATCCTGCACTGCCTTGCGAGTGAAATGGTATCGCCTTCTGATGTGCTTTGTCCTCGAATGATAGACTGGATTTTTCACCAACTGTATGGCACTCTGGCTATCTGAGTAAAGAATCTTCTCGCTCTGCTTCTTGCCCAATTCCTCAAGATAATCTGTCAGCTATATCATCTCTTTCCCAGCTTCAGCTATTGCCACATACTCAGCTTCAGTAGATGAAAGAGAAACACACTTCTGAAGCCTGGACATCCAACTCACTGTTGTTCCACCTATAGTGTAAATGTACCCGGATGTACTCCTGCTCGAGTCAACATCCCCACCAAGATCAGCATCCACAAAACCCTGCAGAGTCACCTTGGCTTTGCCAAAACAAAGTGAAGTACTGGATGTACCTCTCAGATATCTCAGAAGCCACTTCACAACTTCCCAGTGCTCTTTCCCAGGGTTAGCCATGTACCTGCTAACAACTCCCACTGCATGTGCTATATCAGGTCTAGCGCAGACCATAGAATACATCAAACTACCAACTGCTGAAGCATATGGAACAAGTGCCATGTGATCACGCTCCTCAGCAGTTTTGGGTGACTGCTCCTTTGACAATTTAAAGAGATTTTCCAATGGAGTAGTCCTGGGTTTAGCATCATTAACCCTGAATCTTCTCAGCACCTTCTCAATGTACAACTCTTGAGATAGATTTAAAGTGCCAGCAGATCTATCCCGAGAAATCTTCATCCCCAAAATCTACTTCGCTGGACCCAAATCTTTCATCTCAAATGCTGCAGACAACCTTGTCTTCAGATTGTTAATTTCCCTCATACTAGATCCTGCAATCAACATATCATCCACATACAAGAGTAGAAAGACATATGAATCAGTGTATTTCTTGAATTAACAACAAGGATCCTTTTCAGCTTTGCAGAATCCACTCTTGATCATGAAGGAGTCAAATTTCTTGTATCACTGCCTTGGTGCTTGCTTTAGTCCATACAAGCTCCTAGTGAGCTTGCACACCAAGTGTTCCTTTCCTAGAACCACAAATCTTTCCGGTTGCTGCATATAAATCTCTTTGTCCAGATCTCCATGTAAAAACGTTGTTTTTACATCCATTTGATCTAAATGCAAATTCTCCGATGCAACAATACTCAACAGAATTTGAATAGAGGTTAACTTCACAACAGGAGAAAATATTTCAGCATAATCAATACCTTTCCTTTGTGAATATCCTTTAACCACTAAACGAGCCTTGAACCTTCTTTTGTCATCTGGTTCAGTCTTGATTCTAAACACCCACTTGTTAAGCAAAGCTCTCTTTCGTGCAGGTAACTCAGTCAACACCCATGTGTCGTTCTTCTCAAGTGACCTCATCTCATCATCCATGGCTTGCTCCCACTTGATCGAATCCTCCACCTGTAGGGCCTTATCAAAAGACTCTGGTTCCCCCTCATCAGTCAGCAATAGATAGTGTAATGAAGGTGAATACATATCTGGTGCCCTGATGGATCTGGATGATCTCCTTAACACTTCCTCAGGTGTAACTTGCTCCACTTCAGATTCTTCAGTACGAGTTGGTTGAGTATCTGCTTCGACATCTCTAGGGTTACTCTTCTCCAACTCAACCTCAACTCCCACTTGCTTTGTAATCTCTAGAACCTTCTGCTCTCTGTCCTTGTACAGGACAGACTCATCAAATGTCACGTCACAATGTCTCAGGATCTTTCTGTTCTTGTCATCCCAAAACTTGTAACCAAACAAATCAGAACCATAGCCTATGAAGTAACACTTCACAGCCTTGGCATCAAGCTTGTCTCTCTTTTCTGGATCAACATAAACATAAGCAGTGCAACCAAAAGTCCTCAAGTGTGAGTACTTGAGTTCTTTTCCTGTCCACACCTCCTCTGGATTCTTAAACCCTAAAGGAACTGATGGTCCCCTGTTGATCAAGTATGCAGCTGTGCTCACAGTATCCGCCCAAAGTGTTTTGGGTAGCCTACAGTGTATCCTCACACTCCTTGCACGCTCATTCAATGTTCTGTTCATCCTCTCAGCAATTCCATTCTGCCTTGCCTTACCAAGAACTGTTCTCATCAATCTGATTCCCTCAGCTGCACAGAATGCCTTGAACTCTGATTTGTCATACTCTCCTCCATTATCAGACCTTAGGCATTTGACTTTCAAACCGATCTGATTCTCAACTTCAGCTTTCCACTTCTTGAAAGTTGCAAACACATCTGACTTATGCTTCAAGAAGTAAACCCATACCTTCCTGCTGAAATCATCAATGAAGGTAACATAGAATCTGGATCCTCCAAGTGATGATACTGGAGATGGTCCCCAAACATCTGTATGGACCATTTCCAACCGCACTTTCTTTGGCTCTCTAGGAGTCTTTGTGAAGCTTACTCTTTTCTGTTTGCCCATAACACAGCTCTCGCAAAGAGCCATATCAACAGACTTCAGACCCTCTAATGGTCCTTTTGCAACCAGCATCTTCATTCCTTTAGTACTCATGTGTCCAAGTATATTGTGCCACAGACATGAACCGGAAGCATCTTCAGCAACAGCGGCCATGTTTATACACCCTGCAGTGGTGTACAAGGTTCCATATTTGGTGCTACGAGCTACTACCATAGCACCTTTCACGATCTTCCACGAACCTTTCCCAAACTCTGTTGCGTATCCCGTGCTATCCAATTGACCAACAGAGATCAAATTTTTCTTGATTCCAGGAATATATCTGACATCCTCCAATGTCCACTAGTTTCCCGAGGTGGTCTTTATACAAACATCTCCCTTTCCTTCAATCTCTAAGGCTTTATTGTCAGCAAGATATACTTTTCCAAAATTTCCAGATTTGAAATTTTGGAACAACTCCTTGCTTGGAGACGAATGGAAAGATGCACCAGAATCCAAAATCCATGATTCAACCGGGCTGTTCACACTAAGGATTAGAGCATCCCCAATGTCCTCTGCTGAATTTACAAAATCATTGTCATCTCCAAATTTCTGATTCTGTTTCTTCTTTGGCTTTGTACATTTCGTCCGAAAGTGCCCTTTCTCCACAGTTCCAACAAGTCACGTTTGATCTGTTTAGGGATTTTCCTCGATTCTTTGATTTTGATCGACCATGTTAATTTTGGCCTTTCTTTTTACTTCTCTCCCTTCGATCAACGCTGAGAGCACTGCCCGATGAATCTCCCACTTCTCGTTTGCGAATACTTTCGCTAAGAACAACATCACATATTTCTTCAAACTTTAGTTTCTCAGATCCACGGGAACTGCTAATCGCAGCAACAACAGTATCCAAAGACTCGGGCAGAGATGAAATCAAAATCAACACCTTAATTTCATCTTCGAAATTAATATCCACAGAATAGAGTTGACTTACAATCATATTGAACTCGTTTATATGATCAGAAACGGATCCATTCTCAGACATATGTAAATTGAACAATCTACGCATCAAATATACCTTGTTCATAGCCGATGGTTTTTCATACATGTTTGACAGTGCCTTCAACAGACCGGACGTAGTCTTCTCCTACACGATGTTGAACGCCACGTTTCTTGACAAAGTCAACCGGATCAACCCTAGAGCCTGGCGATCCTTGAGTTTCCACTTCTCCTCCGTCATGGATTCCGTCTTCACCCCGGTCAACGGTTCGTGAAGATATTTCTGGTACAGATAATCTTCGACCTGCATCTTCCAGATTCTGAAATCGGATCCATCAAACTTCTCGATTCCAAGCTTCGAACTGTCCATCTTCTGTGATCGTGATGAATCTCCTTAGCTCTGATACGAGTTGTTAGGATCGAATTCAAGCACACACACTAGATGAATGAAGAACACAAGAACTTTCAAGAGAAAGAGATGAGAGATCTAGAGAGAGAAAGAGAAAACCCAATATTTCGTGGTAAAACCCCGTGAGTAAACTTCCACGGCGGTGAGGTATATTTATATTAATAAATCATAGTGTTTTTGGTTACAGAGAATAAATAGGAAAACCTAAAATAGAGATTAAATAGGAAAACCTAAAATTAATCAGGCTCCACTACCTAACAAAGACAATATGATTAATTGTGTATGTGTGATGTTTTCAGACAAGTTTGAAAGCTTGTTGAATCATTGTTGATGTGATATCATGTTTGTGTTGTTGTGAATTGTGCAATGTTATGAAAATGGTCATCTCCTCATTATTTGTGTGAACATGTCATTGCATTATTCTGAGACATGGTTGTGACAAGTGTTATGTGCATTGAGAAAGAATGACAATTTAAAGAGGATGTACCATTTCGAGGGACGTATCGCGCCGCGATGGATACTATATTTCGATGGACGTATCGGACGCCGCGATGGATGCCTATATAGATATGTCCCCCATGGGTCCCAGACTTGCATCATTATACTTGACATTGCATTTCATTACATTGTACTTATTTATTATTGGTGAACTTGATCTTGTGTGTTATTGATCTTATAGTGCCTTTCTGTGGAACTTGTGACTGATGAATATTGAGTCTGTTGTTGAAGATATGCAATTGTTAGAGTGTAGTTGTTGAGGATATGAAATTGTTAGAGTGTAGTTATTGAGTATATGAAATAGTTAGAGTGTTGTTGTTGAGGATATGAAACTGTTGGAGTGTTGTTGTTGGGCATATGGAATTGTTAGAGTGTTGTTGTTGAGCTATGTGTTTTGTAAACTGTGAACTGTTCGGTTGGACTGATTTTTATGAAGGACGCAATTGTGGAGGTTCGGATGGGGTGTAAGGAGTACCCGTATTCTGTTCCCTTAGCTTGTGTATAGGGATTTACTTGCTGAGTAACGTGTGGTTTGACACTCACCCCTTGCTTCTACAATTTTTTCGTAGATTACGAGCCTGAATTTTTGTG
Organism: Solanum peruvianum; assembly: GCA_027705065.1. Classification (NCBI taxonomy): domain Eukaryota; kingdom Viridiplantae; phylum Streptophyta; class Magnoliopsida; order Solanales; family Solanaceae; genus Solanum; species Solanum peruvianum. The sequence goes on from JAKWJD010001762.1 coordinate 50,628,333, forward strand.
GTACTTGTCATTCTCTTCTTTTATGAGGTTTCTTGGAGATTTGCGAGGTAATTGTTTGTCGTTTCAGCGGACTTTCTTTCTCCATAGTTATGATCTTGTTCTATTCTAAAAACAAGTTCATTTGAGAATATTGTTTTATTTTGAATCAATTGTAATACTTAGAGGCTTATACACGTGACAACCATACTTTGGAGGTATTTTTGAGCTTAATATAAAATCTTTGTATTTTAGTGTAATGGTTTTGAGTTTTAGGCTGACTTGTTTTAGTGGGATAAGACGAGTGTCATCATGTCCATTTTTGGGTCGTGACAGAGTGATATCCGAGCAATCATACATTGTTATATCAGACGTGGTATCCGTGCAATCATATATAATTATACCAGACGTGATATCCAAGCCAAGTAAGAGCAATACAATCAAACATGCATAATCATAGAGATCAATAGACATGAATAATCACAAAGCACAACATGCATGCATAATCATATTGTACAATGAACAAGACCACATGAAATACTACAGTCAATCATAAATTCATTGCATGAGATTACCTGCAACATGTCATTTCACATACCTTTATATCATGCATTGCAAACTATGATACTACATTCATACATACATAAGTTAGAAACATACAATTATCACCTATTTCGAATCAAGACTCTTGAAAGCTCTAACTAACCTGAGATTTTCCTTTGCGAAGTGTCTTGTCTTGTTCTTGACTACAATTAACAATATAAAAAAAAAATCAAAACATGACCTATTAATTACCAGATTACTAACAAATCCTAACCTTGGCCAAAATGTGAGTATCTTCTCCAGCTTAGGGCTCCTCCCCACCATGAAATCATGTTCAAATCTTTCCCCAATATTAGTCACCTAATTTCTAAGGCTTAAGAAATAATTTGCAAGATTGGGGAGTCGAATTCTTACCTTTACGAGTGAATTTCATGAGAAAACTAATGCAGACTACCTAAAATACCCCTTTATATTCTCAAGAACACAATTACAAAAATAAATGTTTTGGACAGTTCTCTGCATAAAATCCAGATTTTCTCGATATAGTGATGTCAGCCTCGCTATTGCGACAACTTACGTCATTATAGCGACACTGATATATCAACAACTTACCTCGCTATAGCAATCTGAGCACCGCTATAGCAGGAGGTTGTCCGCTATAGAGAGATAGACACAAGTTCAATGGCTCAACATTCGAAAATAGACCCTTTTTACAATACAATACTTTTCTTGACTTCAAACTCATACCTTTCACGGCAAGTTCAATTTTGAGAGATCTACTTACTCGAATTCGATTTCAAAAGGCCTTATGAATTTCTCTATCTTAATATCTTGGATAAAATTGTACATCAGTCAAATCCCAAAACAAGACCTCACAAATTTCCATGTAAACTGACCCAGCCCAAGAACTTTTAAGTTACTATAACCCCAAGTTCTTCTCCAGTAGACCTACTTATAACGACCGGGTCAAGTCATTACATGAGTTGATATGTAGCCTAATTGATCCATGAAACTAAATCTTGTTAGAATATTTTCAAGATGACTTCTTTATTTAATATATTATGTATAGTCATAATAAGGAAAACACATAGTTTTATTAGATACTAAAAAATTATAAATGAAGTAATTAAAACTTAGTATAAATTGAAAGATGGAGTTATGACCAATCTTTTAACCAAATTCAGCGCAAGTATTTGTTAACTCAACTCACATTGTCATTACTGAACATCCTTCCATGAAATATTCACATCAAGGACATCTGCCGTGATTTTTCAGTTGAGCAATCTAGGAATAAAATTACTAACCTTGACATTAATTTTGAGTCCTCGATATGAATATTTCATAGCTTAAATTATGAATACGTAAGATATTTATACTTCTTCAAATCCTTAATTATTTTCTTGTTTGGGTAACAACACATATGTGTAGCATGTGCTTTTTAACATAAAATATCAATTCCTGCATAAAAGACAACAAACAATGATACGAATAATCTACAAGATACAAAATACATAAACACAAATAGAACATCATTTTCCTTTTTTTTAAGAATAAAAGAATGAAAAGTAAAGTGAATATAGTATCCGTGGCTTTTCCAAATACATGTGTATGGATGGATATACTTGTATATAAATTTGGTGATGAATACACTGTATGATATACTCAAATACACTGTATGTGCGCACGAGCTTATCTGCTTAATCATATATATTCATACAACTCAGGTGAAATGCAATTTTAGAAGTCCCAAAGATGAAGTATATTGTCGATTTACTTGGAAGAGATAAAAAGTGTCTCATCAACACTCTAGATTTTGGAACATCACAAGGGCAACATATGTACGTTCTTCTTTAAGAGGGGAAATAAACCAATCAAATCCTAATTTAAGGTCAAATTCATGTGACACATAACTCTCTAATATGAGTTATCTTTTCAATAATAACCTTCTTAAACTACGTTTACCACTAAACAAAATAGCAATTATTTGGCACATTATTTTAACTATAAAGAACCCTTGATCACCCAACCATCTCATCTTAGCCAATGTAGTGATATGTGAGATGAGACAAATAAAGATATTTTATATGAAATAACCAAGTCAATTACTTTAGTATGGTGTTTAGCTCTCTTTTCCTGGACTAATTAATCTTTCCAATAAGTGAGAAAATTAGTTAATGAAGAAGAATAACGCACATCCCAATTGTTTAACTTGTAAATCAAATAGCAGACGTGGATCATGTATTTGTGACTATGAATAACTGAAATTAGTATATAATAGTATTATGCAGGGGAGGGACAATGGTCAGTAACTACTCTATTGATGGTAGGCACACACTCATCATGTTGAGTGTAAATGCTCCAAATCCATTAACATACATACTCATGTGTATTATGTAGTTTGAAACTCTATTCTTGCAAATATACTTAAAAAATTGTTAGAATAGGAGTTTCATTTATTGTTAGAAACCCTTTTAGCTCCGGACTCAAGAATTGAATATCAAAAAAGAAAATAGAGGGGAAAATCTAAAAATTAACTTAGTAGAATTGTTCAAACCCTTTTCTCACTGCAATCACATTTTGACCCATAATTTTACAAAACCATATAACTGAAACTGGTCAAATTTTTTGAAATATAGGAGAAGAAATGATAAGACTGTGAATTACACGAGAATTTATCTGGATTTACAGGAAACTTAATTTTTTTAATAAATTTTCATTCTAAATCACGTAAAAATTCTCATATAATTCACAATTTTTCTTGTAGTATTTGAGGGAGGCGGGAAAAGATAAACATACATAGTCCCATTGATATCACTTGGATTAAAGTCACGTATAGTTAAGAGACCGAGCTAGAATTTTTAAAGGAAGTTCATAATAATCCTCCGAAGGAGGTTCGGATGAATCCTCTTAATGCAATGTAACTTCACCCCGCGTATAGTGATGGCGTGGCTGCCAACCCACGTGGAATGAGATGAAGGTGGGGCAAGTAACTTCAATGATGAAACTGCCCTCAGTTGTTAGAATTTGTGACAATAAGCACACATATTGATATCCATTTGTACTAACACTATTAATATAGTAGAAAAGAAATAAGTACATTTGAATACATTGATACAATAACAAAAAAACGTATACACTTAATTTCATCGAGACAAGAAAATGGTAACATCTAATATTACTGAAAGGAAAATTGATACAACTTCATACAAACTTCACATTAAGTACAATTTTTAAAAAAGTATCAAACGGTGGCTCCAAAATACAATTTATCAAAATTAAAATAATTTGATATAATTACAATGTACATGTTTAAGAATGACATAAGACCTCTTCCTTTGTTTGTTCGTTGTTATTTTTATCGTAAATGGTATCTAACTAATATTTTCGACAATTTTATCTTTGTCATCCTTCATATTTGAGTTGGGAATCAAAATAAGCCACAAAAATATAAAAGTAACCAAAATAAGCCACTATTTAGTAATTAACTAAAATAAACTTAGTGAAAAAAAAAGTTTCATTATATTCAGTTTTCTAAACGTTTTCGGTTAGTGACATGACATTTATTTTTGATATATAACGGAACTTTTTCTTCCACTTTATGAAGTGAACTTTTTCTTCTACTTTATAAAGTGGAACTTTTTATTCCACTTTATAAAAAGTTACCTTTTCACCTTCACCTTCACCTTCTCTCCCTTTCCTTTTCATGGCTCCAAAAAAAAATCACTTTGAAGATGGTCCCAATTCGACAGTTTGAAGAGGCCCCACACTAAACAAATTGAAATTTCGGAGTAGCACAACCCGACAACATTCAACTCATATTCGTTACTTTAGGTACAAAAATAGGTAAGATTGCAGCCTTGTACTTGTAGGGAAATTTTTATCTTTTTTAGAATGTGGTTTTGGTTTGATTTACTTTCAACCTTAGACTTAATTTAGTTTTGGTTAGGAAGGCATCTAAATTCACTAATAAAAAACTTTAGGTTTACACATCCTATAAAAGTTTTAATAGTGACACTACTTCAAAATCATATGAAAATAAAATAAAATAAATTAAGAGGCAGAATAGCGTAAAATATAAGACAAAATAAAAGTATCTATGTCATAAAGTACACAAAAATTTATCTTTTTGTCTAGCTTTAAGTTGAAACAAATTTCTTATTATTATTTTTTTCGAAAAAATATCAACAAATCTTCCATAATTTTCCCATATGGTGGATATTATTGTTTGACTATTTCTGCACCAATATGTGTCTTGATTATCAACATACAATTGACTACTGTTTCAGGACTGAAGTGTTTCAAAGCTTCCATGAACCTCGGCAACTCGGCAAAGAACCCTTCATGTTAGTATGTTTATCAATAAAAGAAGTCAACCTAAATCGCAATCCTATGGTTAGGAACGTGACACATCAATCCTTTGTACCGAAGTAAGGTTGACTGCGGACGATAGTTATACGTCCGCCAGCAGTCAAGATTGAGAAATTGTACAGATTCCATTCGACGATTCATGTCTTCATTGGTAACTAATCACCTTTGGGTAGAAGCATGGTAACAAAAAGAAGAACGTCAGCCTTGAGGGTCTTCTAACTGAAGATAAAGGACTGGTAATTGAATCAATAACCGTAGTTACTAGACTAGCACTTAAATTAGCTGTGACAATCCTTGTTCTACACGTCTGCAAACAAGTCGCCATGATCTCTTTGTCGATTTAATAACAAAGCACTTCCTTGCTATCTTCAAATGTAGGAGTTTAACTGCTTCTTTGAATTGAATAACATGTCTTTTTCAATATAAATAGCATCATTCATGAAATCTTCTGGTTCATGCCATGTACGTTGTGATCTATACACATCATGTGTATCACCAAAGATATCTGGACTATCCGGGAGATGATCAAGATAAGGAATTTCATGATACAAAACGTACTCATGGACATTAGTCTTGGCGATCGATTGGAGTCAAAAAATCATCATCACTAGATGATACCTCAAATGGAACATTATCTCCTGATTCCTCAGCATTAGGCAAATCATCACTATCACTAGCTGAAGGTGAGCCGTAATGAGGAAGGTCATGATCATCGATATTCATAGGATCGATGGGCTCATCTTGTGTAATATTTTTCCTATATATGTCAAAAATATATAGAAATATTTGGCTCATGCAATTAACTTACTAAAATTAAAAAAACAGGTGTTACATATCGATAATCATCTGTATCAAAAGTAGGCGAGACATGAAAATTTGAGGATGTCCCAACATTTTCTGTCATTTTAAAGTGTGAGGACTGACCAAAATAATTATTTAGCCCATAACTTGGAACAATATCCTTATCTTGCTGAGGTAAACCGCTACAAAATATATAATAATAAGAATAATAAATAATATAATTAATAAATAATTGACAAAATCAACAAACAATAATCGAAATATAATAGTTGAGCATTACTGATCACTTTCATTGATAGTTTCGTTTAAGTCAAAATCATACCGACCGGTAAGAATATTTTGATAATGTGTCATTTTAGGAAAATTAGTAGATTGAGTTATCAGAAATCCATCAATGCTAGTACGATTTTCTCATTAGGGATGGACATCGACTGATAAAGGAGAACATTGTTGACTAATCTTATGCTCCTTCCTAACATAGATTTCAAGTATTGTTAACTTGATTTGATCTATATAGTCATTTGGAACCATCAAAAAGTCGATCAACAATTCGTCATTATAGATAATCCACTCTCCAAAATTTACTTGTCCTTGTGATAAAAATGAAGTAGGGTATTTTTCGACTATAATCAAATTATAACCGTACTGTTTATACCCATTCTTTTATAAATTGATGAAATAAATTTATGATATCGGACATTAATTGGATATTTAGCATTGTGTTTGGGAGGATAATTATATTAAACGATATTTCCGTCATGTATAATTTCGTCATTCCAATAAAATAAAACTTTAATTTTAGGTGTAGAAGACATTTTTTAGATCAAAATGAACAAATATAGAAGACTTTATGTTGTAGGTGCTATCAACTATATATAAACGTCCTTAAATAGAGATTGAAAGATTTTTCAGAATAAAAAAAATAAAAATACATAATGAAATATTTTTTTTTATTTTAATGACATATCAACATCAAAATAATTTATATGATAACACTGAAAAATCTTCTTCAAGACGTGAAAAATATTTTTTCTTATAAAATGTAATAAAAAGTTCCACTTTATAAAGTGGAATAAAAAGTTCCACTTTATGAAATAGAATAAAAAGTTTCACTTTATAAAATGGAAGAAAAAACTCTACTTTATAAAGTGTAAAAAAAAGTTTCGTTATATGTTAAAAATAAACGTTATGACACTAACGGAAAACGTTTAGGTTATTGGATATAGTGAAAATTTTTATTCCACTAAACTTATTTTAGTTACTTACTAAAATAATGACTTATTTTAGTTACTTTTATATTTTTGTGGCTTATTTTGATTTCCAACTTTTCATATTTGAAGCAAAATAATATCTTAGACTTTCCTTCTCTTTCAGATATTGCTTTCCTTTTTTTGAACCTTTAGATGTCAGCCTTCATACTCTTTTTATATGTTATAAATATATTAAAACAGTAGCAAACTTTTAAATCTGGTGGAAACTATCAATTTTGTATTTATCATTTTTATCTTTAATGAATGAATAACCACAAAAATGTCACGGTTGTTTAAGGCTATACATTTCTTTTAAAAAATATTTTCTTTTTAAACCTTGTGTCAATTCATAGCTTCCAATCATATTACATAAATTAGAATGGTGAGAGTGCATGATAAGTGATGTCACATTCTGCACATCTCTCTTCAACCATTTTACTTTGATACCTTGTGAATTTGAATTAGCTCAATCCATAAATTTTGAAACATTGATGATTTATTGGGAAAAAATGCATTTGACTATCAGTTTGGGCCTTCATTAACTACTTGCAAAGATAAATAAATATAAGAAAAATTGCGTGAAATACTTTCTTCGTTTTAAAAAGAATCATCCTATTTTCTTTTTTCAGTTTGTTCTAAAAAGAATGATTCCTTTCCTTTTTTGGCAATACTTTATCTTTAACTTTCCACGAGACATGTTTAAGACCACAAGATTAAAGTGCACGTGACATGTTTAAGACCACAAGATTAAAGTGCATTTTGATACATTTGACATAACTTTGATTTAGAACCACAAGATCAAAAAGTCTTCTATCTTTTCTTAAACTCCGTTTCAAGTCAAACTAGACCATCTTTTTTAAAACGGAGGGAGCAATAAATATATAGAGTTTATTATATAATATAGCTTTAATTTTGATTATTTTTAATTTGTGGCTACAATTTTGCGAAATTTTGCTCTTTGATTTCCTATTTTGCTCTCTGATTTTCTAATTGTATTAATTCAGAATTTGTATGATTCAGTTTTTGATTATATTAATCTCGAATTTGTATATGCTTAACCTAGATATTTGTATACATTTTGTGAAAAATTCACAATAAATTATCATATATATAGCAAGTGAAATATACGAACGGAGTTTAAAATATTTAATAAATACAAAATTTACTATATTCACAAGCGAAATATACAAATGGACAAGCGAAATATACAAATTAAAACTTTCATAGCAAAAAAAACTATAACTATAAAGCATAATTATTGAAAGAATAACTATAAAATTTTATTATATCAATTATCTTTAATATTTCTGAGTTTTTTCTCATAATTAAATACGGCATAACTAGCTAGCAAGCACATGTAGCTTCTCAACTTGTGGATTTAATAATATCTGCGGCATATCTTTTGACAGATTCTTAAAGGCAAGTGTCTTCCTAGAATTTTACTAACAATAATTTCTAATATAGAAGACTAGAATCTAAAGACATATGGATATGTCCAACTAAATACACCCTCACATGCACACATGCATGTAGCATTGGCTCTCAATTTATTGAGACGTAGAATCCAAGAAAACTCAAAAGATTCCACTATAAATAACCATGTTTAATCATTTGCTTTAGTGAACATGAAGGGTCAAATTTGAAATTTCCTTCATTCCTATGATACTTTTTTCAACTTAATGTCCATAAATTAAAAAAAAAGTTTTCCTTTTTCATTTGACGATAGGCGGCGGCAGCAATAACAACAACATACTAGTGATATTAATTTCATAAGTAAGCAATGAAAAAGATAGAATGTATGTATGCTATGTCAGTTATCACTATATTATAGAGATAAAAATGTTTCTTTCGAAAGATTCTCGACTCAATTGCAGTAAATTTTGATATACAGAAAAAAAAGACAATAAAGAAAAGTAAAATTAATATCTCACACACATTTAAGAGGATAAATATTAACTTGTAATCATACTCTAAAAATAAACTACTTATAGCATATTATTATCATCTTATAGCACATCAATTAATAATATATTAATTAAAAAAAATATTTAAAAATAAACTACTTATAGCATATTATTATCAAGTTATAGCATATTAACTAATAATATATTAATAAAAAAATTATTTTATTATTTAACTAATAATTATTATGTTTAAATAATTAGTTTCATTTATTCACTTACCTTTTATCAACAAAACCTTTTAAATTATTACTGATTAATCAATTACCTTTTAAAGTTTTTAATATAAATAATAAATTATTAAATATTAATCAATTACCTTTTAATGTTTTTAATATAAATAATAAATTATTATTTATTAAATATTAATTAAACTTCATATTATAATTAGGAATTTTATTTTAATTAATTTCATATTATATGGCTACCCAATAACTATCCACCCTCATATCAACAAATACTCTTTTATCTTCCCCAAATACACTCAATCTCTCCCCTATTTTACACTCTTCTCTTTCAACCATATTAATTTTGCACGTCTTTTTTCACGTTACTCTCTCTATTAATCAACTAAAGGCAGCACATGTTTCTCTCTCTATTAATTGATTAAAGACAACACGCCTAATTTCTCTGTCATATTAAATTTGAGCATACATATTCGCACGCTTAATGTCATCTTCAAGTACAAACTCTTTCAAGCTTTAAACTTATTTCCCAAAATCAGATTAAACATAAAATCCTTATTCAACTACATCTCTATCAATTTTCCACAAAATTAGGTTTTTAATTTTTCGACCATCAAATTCGCAATATTGCATGATTTTCGGTAAAAATCGTGTTGTATAAATCATCAAACAAGTTTATTTCTTAAAGTTTTTATTTTTTCTCAGATTCTTTTGACAAATTATTTAATTTTTATATGTTGTTGCTTGATTTTAGGAGAAATTTACGTTGTATAGATAATGCATGTTTCTTCAAGTTTTATATTTGTTTATGTCAAATTCTTTAATATTTATTTGTCTATAAATTTTTAGGATTTGGGTTGTTGAATACAATATCTAAATCAAATACCCTAAGGAGATTTACAAGAGGTACAAACTATATCGGTAACTTCATGGTTGAAATACTATCTTTTGATCTATGTATAATCAAATTCAGTAGCAAATCTCAGGCTATACAGCTGCGATGGAATTAGAGAAGAAGTCGAATGATGAACTAGTAAGGTCTAGTCCTTTTAAAAGGAAAGTAGTGTCAACGGTGAAAGCAATTAGAAAAAAATGTTACAGGAGTAGAAAAGTAAATTTTTTTGTCCCGGACATGATTTGAGAACCGATTGTTAATGAAGAACAAAACGAAGTGAGTGAAGAATCACATAGTTCATCAATTTCTTCTTCTTCTTGGTGTGTGAAATCAAGGGGTATTTTGACTTGTCACAAAAATTCAACAATAGAGATCTTGTAACACTCATGTTTGCATGTTGTATAAAATATATATAACTATATATGTCATAATATATTAATTATTGTACTTAATGGTAGTATGCTTAAATGAATATTTGCACTTTATTAAATGTGTATGATTTATTGATTTTTGTATAAATTTCGATTGCAATATGCAAAAATATATGAACATTGTATGAAAAATGTATAAATATTGTATAAATTATAAATGTCATATTGAACTTTGATATATGTAACAGAACAAATGATAGATATATATATATATATATATATATATATATATATATATATATATACATTGTATGAATATTATATGAATATTTTATGAATGACAGTTAAGTTCAATGTATATATATAATGTATAAACATTGTATAAATTATGTATCCCATATTGAACTTGGATATATGTAACAGAAACAAATGGTACATATATGAACATTGTATGAATACTGTATGAACATTGTATAAACTATATGAACATTTTATGAATGGCAGTATAGTTCAATGTATACTTATAATGTATAAACATTGTATGAATTATGAATATCATATTGAACTTTGACATAGTAACAGAAACAAATGATATATATATGACAATTTTTTACGAAATCAAGCTTTATAAATGTCAATGATAACAACTGCACTCAATAAAACAAAACGTGTTTTAAACATTCAAAACATCACAATAACAAATATAAATTACGAAATTATTGTTTTTGCACAGGATAATTTGAACATCTCTTTTTATTGTGTCCAACTTGGCGGGATCGATTGCAAGTCATTTTTGTCCTTTTGAATTTCACGTCAGCAAATCCCTTCCATCTTTCACGTTTTGGTCTACCCGCTGTAATTTTGAAAAAAAAATAAATGGACTTTCATACACAAATGATACACGTTTCGTATAATCTTTATACACTATTAAAAAAATTAGACTTCAATGTTACACAAATTTATAATCAGTTCATATATATAATACACACTTCATACACATTAATATATTATTCAATGTCCTATACAATACTCCAATTAAACAAACACAATACATTTTCAATACAAAATTAATATAAAACATATATTATAATTTAAATGAAAACATATAATGTATGCCAAAGTTTATCAAGTTACTAAAAAAAAAGAAGTGAAATATGCAGCTATGAAAATATTCTTGAATTTTTAGAAAAAATGACCTATACGTTGAAAGCAATCTGAAAATAATCGTGAAATTTTGAAAAGAAGACTACTTGTAACGTTGATCCAAATATGTTTGAAAATGACAATCTGAAAGTATTATCGGAAAATATTTGTTATATCTGGTTGAGTTTTTTAAGGAATTAATTCAAAAAAAAATATTATTTTAACTAACTAGAGATATTTAAGGCGATGATAATTTGAAAATGTTTAATATCCCTAAAAACATACTAATCATATATTTAACTTTAATTAAACTCCCTAAAAAATGCAACTATTCATATTTAAAAACGTGTTACTTGCAATAAATGTAGCAATTTGTGTTGTCAATGTGTTAATTATTACCATCAATTATCCATTATTATTTTTCCCCTTAATTTTTAATTAATTGTTAATAACACTCTTTTTAAGAAATTATAATTAACAATATAATTATTAATAAAATGATATAGAGTGAGATATTAAATACTACACAATGAAATTGAAATTCTAATGCCATAACTTGATGATATTACTGTATAAAATGCTATACAAAATTTACACTAAAGAAAATATAGCAAACAACAAGATATAAAGTTGTGTCTAGGCATGTAATGAAGTTGCAGCCAGTGACAAATCTAGGATTTTAAGGTTATGAGTGCTCTCATAGCTACATTGACGACGATAAAATTTTCATTATGGAACTTCAAAATATAAAATTTAAATAAATGAAAAAATCAAATGGGTGTTCAACAAATATATATATATATATTATATATAGACTATATATATATATATATATATATATATATATATATATTAATATATATATTATATATTTGTTGGGTGTATATATTATATGGAGATAGTGCGAGTGCACAGACGGAGATCTAACTTGAAGATGATCCAAAGGAGGAGTCAGGTGTCATTTTAGGGATAAGGGGCGGAGATCTAAAAGTACACACTACTCATCTACGCAATCACATTTTGCGCCTTGCCCCTATGTAGGTTTGGTTTCATATATTTATTCAATAATAAGCTCTCTGGCCAAATATTTTAGATAAAAAAAAAATATATCTATTATTTTTCATAAAGAAAAAAAGAAAAGTTTATTTTGTTTACACCCTCAAACAGCCACTACACCACTGAGACTATTAATACTATGGATGCTCTTTGTTTATTTATGTACGAATTTACTTAATTTCTATATAAATATAAATAATTCGACACAAGGTTAACGGGTGCTCGAGCATCCATAAATGCCTATGTGGATTCGCTCCTGGTTGCTTCAAAACATGAGAATCAGTCTAAGTCACATAATTAATTCTTGGCCAACTTTGATTCTCATTATTGTATTTAATTTAACCACGAATATTGCATAACTTTATAAATAAGGGTGTGTATTCGGTTTTTTGGTTTAGTTTTATACTATGGTTTTTGGTTTTGAAGAAGTGTAACCCAATTCAAATCAAAATAAATTCGGTTTGGTTTGGTTTTTCTCTTTTGGTTTGGGTTTTTTTTGGTTTCGCTTACCGGTTATGTCAATAATTAGAAACATAACAAAATTATTTGCAATTTAAAATTATATATATATATATATATATATATATATATATATATATATATATATATATATATATAATTGAATTTCTTAAATGTACTTTTAAATATAAATCACAAGTAAAACGTAAAACATAATACTTAAAAGTATATCAATTATAGATATTCAAACATAAGAAAGTAAACTAAATCATAATGAAAATGACTAAAAAGGACAAAAGTGGTTAACTCCAACTCCTAAGGATAAGATTAAAAAACTAACTAAGAATAAGGATAAGATAGAAACTAATTAACTGTTAAACAGTAAACAACTACACTAACTACCCTACAATACAGAAATCTCGGACTGATGCAGTTCTTATGCATATTTCTAACAATTTGTTTTACAATCTGTTCAAGTTCCGGATGTCTCATAGGGTCCATGTATTCAAATGCATGTCTTTTAAATAAAGATCAAGTGACTTCAATAGATAAATTATCCATGTTAATTTACTCATTTCCCATCATCAAGACAACACCCTCTTTACGTGTTCTCACAATGACAAATATTTTTCAATTCATTCCACTCGTTATAGTTGTGATTTCACACATCATCCAAAACAATAAGAAAAATTCTTTCCTTTAAAGCCTTTCTTCAATTTGACTTGTAGTTGATTAAGATTGTCATCAACCTTTGTCAAATAAGTCAATTTTTTTTTAAATAAACCTTTTATTATTTTGAAAATATCATATGCCTAAGAAACACAAAACCAAGCTTTCAAACTAAAATGGTTCTTCACCCTTTCATCATTATAAATTGTTTTAGCAAGTGTTGTCTTACCCACGTGGCGATATGAACTATAGATATCAACCAAAGAAGTTGAAGGTCTTCTAGTTTCCTGTTTAGTTGAACCAAAATGAAGGCGATCGATTTACTTTTTCAACACCTCCAACATTTCAATGGTCTCTTCCAACTTCTCCTTTATGTTAAGAAAGGAATCATCTTCCAACTTCTCCTTTATGTTAAGAAAGGAATTATCACTAACAATGGTCTCTTCCAACTTCTCCTTTATGTTAAGAAAGGAATCATCACTAACAAGATAGAGATTTGAAGAAGGCTTGTATATTGCTTTGGAGAATGCTTTAAAAGTTGAGTGATGTCTTGCAAATGAATGACACCTCTATTTATACTACCACCTAAGGATTAAAGTGCAATTAATATTTACTTTGCAAGTCCCTAAGATATTTACACATTGGTCCCCTTTTTAGAGAATTCTACATATTCTAGGATATTCTAAGGCATTCTTGAAATATTTAAGGTGTTCTAGAATTCTCCGCAAGCTTCCCCTTGATTGTGGAGTCTTCTACGCCTCTCCAGATGCAAAATTTGACTGGAATGGTGGCCGGACATGACATTGAGATCACTTACTTGTTGGTTACTTGTTTCTCCAAGATTTTGATGCTGACCTTCCACCTCAAGCCTCAAAGCTTCATAATTGACTTCTTCTATTAAGTTCTCAGTACCACCCACAACACTCCGAAGCTTATTGCACCATTGCTCACGTGTCGATTGATGCTTGCACTCAGCATAATCTGGAGACCAAGCAAAATGTCCTCCAGCTTCTTTAAGAACCGAACATGATGCTTATGCTTCCGAAACATCTTCAGCAGCTCACCCTGAGGAGAAATCCTATCAAAGAGAACATTCAAAGCTGAAGAGAGAAATGCTCCACCAACTGCTAAGCTAATATCCATTTCAGAGATCTGCAAAGCAAAACAACGAAACACAAAATGATTTTTTTTAAGAATTTTGAGAAGAGAAATGTTTCTATCTTCAATTATTAACTTCACTTTACCTGTTAATTGCTAAGAGAGTAAGAGTATATAGCAAATAAGATTTGACTTTTGACCCAACAAAAAGAGTCTTCTTGGTTATCTCATATGAATAATTGAGTCAAGAGAGGGTGGACAGTCATTAGAAGAAAAACAATCTAAACTGTCCTTTTTTCTCCTTCCTATGAGTATGACTTTTCACTATTGAGGAATTGACGAAATGCACAACAACACTGTCAAGATATTTTCTCTTTGTTCAATTAATTAATTGTTGGGTAAATAATTAGTCAGCTGATGTTAGTCTGTTATAATTCATGTTAGTTAGTTAAAATCTTAGCTTGTAACTTAACTCCTCAATTAGTGGGTCTATATACACACATACTTATACATGTATATAGGATCGAATCAATTGAGAAAGGTTTCCACAAATTACTCTCTCTCTATCTTCTTCTTTATTACTTTGATATTCACCTAACAAGAAGACTTTGTCTTCATAATATTTTATTTTCATTTCTTGTTACCTTACTATGATCTCTTTTAATACTTGAAAACATGTTTGTTAGTTTGACAAAATAGAGAAGTTGTTTGTTAGTTTGACATAGAACCATTCTAGAGATGATACTTCCCATAACATACATGCAACACTTAAAAACAACTCGTCTTTTATTAGGAAAAATGTAGTTAAGACTAAGGCAAGGGCTATTTTGGTTAGTCCTCTACTGTGAAACTTCCTATACCAATTTCGGTTGTCTTTTGAACCTAAGACCACTTGCAGTCCAGGTCTTATAATGTAGCATGAAAGGTAGTAAAGAATTTAAAGCAGACAATTATAGAAAAGCAAACAAATTTTCAGGGTTAAACAATTTCAATCACACAAATTTATTAATAAACAGTTCAAAGTGTAATGTTTACGGTCAACGATAACAGAACTGCATACCTATCTTAATCTAGAAGATAAAAGTGACTAGTCTGTATTCACTAACACTTTGATGTCAAGTGATTGTCTATTCAACAGAGAAGAATTTTCCTTCTACCAACTGAGCTAAGAGCTGTAACAACTAACAACTTACAGAATCTTGACAATAAGAAAAGGATAAGTGAAAATAGTAATGGAGATGTTCTTTGTGTGATCATTGACCATTCATTACAATGTTTGTCTTTGTTTTGTATGTCGTTTTTCGAATCCATAGCTTCCACTCTAGCTCCGCCCATGTATGGGAAAATTTCCACTAAGTAAAATATAAAATGTGAAATGGAAAAAGAAAACTAAGAATGAATAAATTTTGAACAGTATGAACTCAATACACATACATCATTTAATCATTATTAACAACTTTAAAAAATTATGAGAACAAGTGATTCGGACTTGAGACTTCCATGTTCAAGGTATCAAGTTTGGAATCCTTGCAAGCGAAAGCAAGGAGTTTGCTTTCAGGGTCGAGCTCGTCGCACCGAACGCCTCTCCCGAGTTATTGCATAGGATTTTTTCCCTTGTCATCTATCCAAACAAAGTGTCCTCTGTTTCTTATACATTTTACATTGCATTTACAGTTTTCTCTAACCATTGTTCTTTGATGCTTACAAGATATAAAATATTTCGATTAAACATGATGGCACAAGCTACATATGATATCTTCACAATTGAGATATGAAATTAAAACGTGGTAAACAACATAAACCAATAAGCAATGAGAAAAACAATCCAATAAATATGCATACAACAATTAGCTGCAAGTCTATAACATCTAATTCCGATAATAGAAGTTTACTTATTTCCTAAAACTTTATGATCGTTATCCGTGTTAACTTTTCAAAAATTTAGATTATGTATGGAGCTTAACAATAAAGTTATGCGTTTCATGATCACTACAACATAATTTGTATTCTGAAAAAGATATTAAACGTCATTAATAGCAAATAGATATATATTTCTGAATATCACACAGATTTACGTATAAACAGTTCAAAGCATAAACATAACGTTTACATTCAGCGATAACAAAACTGTGACTGTCTCTTCCATAGAGAATTGCAGCAGCACTATCACTTAACCAACTGATGTAGATAGAGTGGTAACAACTTACATAAATTGTTACCAAAATTCTGACATAGAAAAAGATTTTTGTTGAATTGATATCTAAAATTTAGTTCATCTAGATATGAAGATGATTTCCCGGCTTCAAAGTGGCAATAAACACTCGAATCTCCATACTGCTCCACAAGATTTTTAAAAAGGGGAAGAAAACATAAATAAAATGCTTTTGAGGGAAAAGAATAATTTATATTTGTCGGAGCATCATTAGTATTAATCGGTGTTTTAAAAGATTCAGCTCGACTTGTCCTGGGCCGGGGCTCTAGCAAAACGCTTCGAGATTCAAGTATGGGGTTTAGTTTTATAAGACTTACGGCCCAAATGCATGACTGTACGCCTAAGCACGCCAAACGCCCGATGCTCGGGGCTCGCTTACAGATCTTGCACAAATTATGTATTAAAATCTTTAGTTAACATTGTTGACCCTCATAATTCTTGAATAAATGAATGAAACTAATAATTTTTTAATCAATAGAAATAGAAGATTGAGAGTAATTCAAATAACAAGGTGTAGTATAGCATCTTTACTATTTCGTAGCACTGTGAATGTGATTATATATTACGTAATATTTTTAAAAAAATATTTAGAGAAATTTTATTTTTTTCACTTATCAGTGGTCTTCATGGTTTTGTCATATGTCTTAAAATTATCATATTTTATTTAGCTATTTGAAAGTAATTTTATTTATATTCATGATAAAATGATTTTACTGTAATACTAGTAAGTTTTATTAATTATTTCTTTTTGGGGGTAAATTGTATAGCATGATAGAAATATTATTTTAGAATGGGAAAAGAGTCAAATATGCCCTTAAACTATTCGAAAAGGTCTAGATATACCATCCGTTAAAAGTTTGGCTCACTCATACCCTCGTCTTCCAAATTTTGGCCCAGATATGCCCTTATGGGGGTAATTGGGTATACTGGACATATCAAACTCATTTTTTATTTCTTTAAATGTCACATTGAATTGTCATGTCATTTTGACCTAATCACATGTCATTTATATGAAAATGGAAAGAGATCAATTATGACCCTAAAACATTCAAACACATAAACACCTAATCCGACTCATAAATGAACCCCCTTTTAAATAAATTATCTGACCCATTTTTAACAATTTTGTTTAATTTTTATTTTTTCGATAAATTCAAAATTGAGTAATCCATTAATGAAAAATAGAAAAAAAATATAAAATTAACGCCAAAAATTAAAAATTAAATATAGTAACCCTTAAATTCAACAATTTTAACACTTTTATTAAGTTTTTATTGTTTTAAAAAAATTCCGAAAATGAGTAATTGATTAATACAAAATATGAAATATATCAAAAAAATTACAAAATTAACGTCTAAAGTTCAAAATAAATATAATAATCTTAAATTCAACAATTTTAACGTTCTTAATTTTTATTTTTTGGTAAATCCCAAAAGTGTGTAATTTATTAATAAAAATAGGAAAAGTATGAAAAAAAATTAAAATTATGCCAAAAATTCACAAATAAATATAGTAATCTTAATTCAACAATTTTGACAAATTTGTTTTATTTTATTTTTTGGTAAATTCCAAAAATAAGTAATTGATTAATAAAAACTAGGAAAATATGAAAAAATATAAAATATAAAAAAAAATTGTTGAAAGTATTGAAATTTAAGGTTACTATATTTATTTATGATTTTTTGGCGTTAATTTTATAGTTTTTCATATTTTCCATTTTTTATTAATCATTTCCTTATTTTCGAGATTTACTGAAAAAATAAAAAAATAAAAAAAAATTGTTGAAATTATTGAATTTAAGATTATTATATTTATTGTGAATTTTTGGCGTAAATTTTTTTTTTTTTCATATTTTCCTTTTTTTATTAATAAATTACTTATTTTCGGAATTTGTCGAAAAATATGAAAATTAATTTTTTTTTAGAATCAAAGGTTACTATATTTTTTGTGAACTTTTGGCGTTAATTTTATATTTTTCACATTTTATTTAATCAATTACTCATTTTTGAGATTTAACAAAAAACATTACTGAAATTGTTGGATTTAAGGTTACTTTAATTATTTGTGAACATTTGGCGTTAATTTACTTTTTTCATATTTTTCCTATTTTTTATTAGTCAATTACTCATTTGCGGAATTTTACCGAAATAATAAAAATTAAACAATATTGTTAAAAATGGGTCGGTAGTTTATTTAAGGGAAAATTACATGAAATGGCAAACTATACTGAGTAATTAATTAACAAGGATATAGTTTAATTTATTTACTCTCAATGATTATAGTTTCATTTTTTTGCCATAGTTAATGGAACCCACTACCTATTTGTATACCAGTAAAAGACTTATTTATAATTTTCTATATATAATTTTTTACAAAATTAATTTTATCTCTCCTATCCCATTACATCTCTTTCTCCTAAAATAACTCCTCCACTCTATTTTGAATTTCAAATTAAGAAGATTTCACGTTCTCCCTTTCATCTTACTCTCAATTTTCGCAGGTAATCGCCAAAATCAACCCATGAATCTATTTTTTAAAAAAAATTCCTTCATCAACAATTGTATATATATTATACTTCTTAGTTTTTCATATATATATATATATATATATATAGAGTATATATATATATATATATATATAATTTATTTTTAAAAATCTTATCAAATTACAAGTTCTTCAAAATCAGAATGGATGATTCATCTCCATTCGTAAGAATTACTTGCTTGAATATTGTGTATATAGTTGTTTGTACATCGAATTATTATATATAAAACTAATCAAGATATTTGTGTTGTTATATTCATATTTTATGTGTTTTTGTATATTCAACTAGTCATATATGTATACAAGTAATTACTTGAAAATTAATAAAATTATTTGTTTAAATCATAATTATTATTTTTTTTACGTTATTATATACAAAACTGTTTGAGGGATCAAGTACTATATTCATATTTATATTTATACATATACAATTACTTGTATATGTATATAATAATTACTTTACAATTTGATACAAATCAAACAATTTATACTCATTTTATTTACATTCGTATATAACTTTGTTTATACATGTACAATTTTTTGTATATTTCTATATTCATTTTTATTTACATTCGTATATAACTTTTTCTATGCATATACAATTTTTTTTTGTATATTCAACTAGTTATATATGTATATAAGTAATTACTTTACAAAAATTTGGTACAATTATTTGTGTGATAATTTATTTTTGTAACTTACGTTATTATATATAAAACTGCTTGAGGAATTTGTGTAAATACAAGTACTATATTCATATTTTTATTTTATACATATACAATTACTTGTATATGTATATAATAATTACTTTATAATTTGATACAAATTAAACAATTTATATTCAATTTATTTACATTCGTATATAAACTTTATATACATTAAAGAGTTTAGTTTCCCGAAAACAAGTTTGTATAATATTTCTGTCGCTATAGGTTCTTTTTTGAGAAAATATTTGATTTTGAATGTTTAGCTTAAATCATGGGATTATGTAAATGTTTTGTTACCGTATTTAGGGCTACTGTTACTATTTAACGGAAAAGTAAAACATAGTACAATTTTTTAAAAAAAAATTATTTGTACAAATTAAAAGCTAGATAACAAACTAAACTATACCCATAGAATGTAATTATGTAAACTATACCCATACAATGTTATTTAAAAGGCGGATTAATTTATGGATCAGATTAGGTGTTTCTGGGTCCGAATCCCTTTCCATTTTCATATAAATGTCATTTGGTAAGGTCAAAATGATATGGCAATTCCATATGGCATTTAAAGAAATGAAAATTGTTGTATATGTCCAGCATACCAACTAATGCCCATGAGGGCATATTTGGGCCAAAAGTTGGACGGTGAGAGCATGAATGAGCCAAACTTTAAACAAAAGGTATATCTAGATATTTTCGAATAGTTTTGGGACATATTTGACCTTTTTTTTCCTTTTAGAAATAATAATATTTATTATTAGAAGTTAAGATGATAGATTATTTATACTTGTATAATCATGATAGAAGTTTTATTTTCTATAAGTTTCTTTAATCATGTTTGTAATTTTTTCAAACTATTGATGTATTTTCATAATTTTTGTCATTATATATATAATGTTGTAAATTAAAAATTTAAAGATTTATAGGGCTTACACCTCACGTCTCAAGGCTTACTCCTTACCCTATACTAAGAAAGATGCCTACCTCAAACCCCCACCTATTAAAAAACTGGTTTTAATCATTACATATAATTTTCATTGATGTGTGGGGGGGGGGGGGGGGGGGGGAGCAATATTTGGCAAGTATTCCCTCTTGTCAAATTCTAGTAGTGGTTTGAGCTATGGCAGTAGTAAATATGTAGGTTAGAGAGGGAAGAGGGCATCCCTTTTAGCAGAACGGATTGGAGGTTAGGGCAATCCTTGATTGTTAGCTCAGAGAGGGAGGATGGCAGTGTTGATTCAAAAATTATTAGAGATTAGAGAAATTCCTGATGCGTAGACTTTGAAGCGAAGTGAAGTGTGAAAAGGAGAAAAACTAACCTTCTTCTAGGATTGATTAAGTTTGAGGTGAATTGACAATACATCGACATTCAAGATAGGTGAGGCTTTTGAGAACTTTGTCGCTTAATGATTCAGATTGTGTATAGTAAGCTTTTGAATAGAACAAGACAACTCCTAAAGTTCAATCACTTTGTCACTGCCATCATGTACACTCCTTTCGACCGTTCACCAGTTTCGTGCGATGATAGATTTCAAGTTGTGGCAATTACTTACACTCAATTGGTGTGCTCTTGGAACCATCTCCGGTGATATAGAATCACATTCTTGCATTATAAAATCCTCAACGAACATTTCACTAACTGGCTGCTCCAATTTCAATTTTTGGTAACTAGATATCCTTATTGTCTTCCATGTACTCGGCAGAATGCTAAAAGGTAATGAGGTAAAAGAACTATTGTTGAAATGTATGCGTCCACGTACTATCAATCAACAGACCAGGTTCCTTGACTCAATCAGCAAGAACAGTAGTAAAGAGTAAACAATGAACATAAGACAACAAGCAGTTTACTTAGAAACCTCCTTGGTTAAGGGAGTAAAATCATGACCTATCACACAAATTTTTAACCGTTTCCTCAAGCAAAAGTGAAATACAGATACAACACCAAATGAGATTAAGCTATTAATCTCAAAGCTAAGTAATAACCCTATTTACTTACTGAGACTAAGAAGATATCAATCTTCCCACCAAGCAATCAACCCTAAATACCTTAGACTTCAACTTAGCAGATGCACCACTGCCCACAAAATCAACTAGCTCCTAGATGAGATAAAATTTGATTAATCAAATATAACACTGTCTACTAAATCAATTAACTGTAAACAAGTAGACTTTTACAAATCGAACGAAAGATCTGAATCCTTTATAAATTAGGAACAAATTTACAATGTAAGCATGGAAGTATAATTCCGAGACAACTTGCATCTTTATTCAGTCATGTTGCTCTTGAGGATAATACTTTGCTTATGTTCCTAATAATTATCAAGATGCAAAAAATGAGGTTGTGTCTATTGAAATGAACCTTATAAAACGATAGTAACAAAGCTCAAACTCAACAAAGAAGCGTCAGCACTCTATCAGGTCCCTTTGTTAAGTTGAGCAGTGTTCTTCCTTAAAGATTGTCTTCTATTCAAGCTTATTATTTTTCAGAGAAGATCCAAGTTTTTGTTTGCCAGATCTTGAGTTTTTGTTTTGGAAAAAGAGACTATATCAAACTGGACACAAAGCCTTGGGACTAGGTCATTAGCTGAAAGCCTACTGTTATGAAAAGTTGTGCACCAACCACATCAGAGTTGGCAACGTTTTGATAGCTGTCTTTTCGTCCTTTTCTCGTACGCAGACTTTTCGGGACCAGGTTCCTTGTTGCGTTCTTTGATACTTGAATTCTTGAAAAAGACTTGCTAGCTTTCTCTCTTCTTAAATGAATAATGTTTTTTTATTGTTATATATAATAGTTACCAACATAGATTTTGACTACTTAAACAAACAATTTCGTCCGCCTTTCCTATTAGTAAAATACATTGCACATCTCACCAACCAACCTGACAGGACAACTGTAAAGATAGTATTGATGTAATCAACCCTCACTTAAAATGTCAAAGTTTATTCAAATATGGTCTGACATTTTCAATCTATTCAATTCATTCTTAGTGGGATCAAGTTAGTCGACAAAAACTATTTTCAAAATTTAGGATACCTTTGGGTCAAAGTTAACTCTGACTCAAATCCAACCGCCCCTTGGATCAATAGTTCGGATTTTGAAATAGGAAAATTGTGTATTATAACAAATTATTAATTTAAAATAAATGTTGTAGCTACAATTTTATTTAATTCTAATTCGTAGCAAACATTTTGTCATTGAGAAAATCTCGCCTGCCACTTTGGAATCTTGCTCGTCACCTCTCTCACTTTATACGAACACAAATGTATAACTTTGTATTTGTGTTTGTATAAAGCGCGAGAGAATTGTATATACAAATACAGATACATATATTTTCATCTATTCACTTATAGTTATATAAATACAGATCTTCCCCTGCTCAATTTTCTTTTGTCTCTCTCTTTCTCACTTTATACAAACACAAATTATACAATTTACAATATATAATTTGTACTGTATAAAGAGTGAGAGAGAGAGATATTTGATCTACAAATGTTTTAAATTCAAATTTTATGGAGATATACAAACAAAATTATTAATACATATACATTATAGTTACATATATACAATTATCCCGATATACATATACAATCGCTATTCTTTTATACAAATGACCTGCTATCTATACAAATCAAATGCTCCATGGTATGCAAATAAAAAAATTGTATTTATAGAGCGCTAATATAATTTTTAAGTTTGTCATTCCTGAAATGTGCACTTCTGAAATTATACCATAGGTAACTCATTACAATAATTAATAAAAAGAACAACTTACAAAAATAACTATATTTATAGGGTTTATGAATACCAATAACTATAAGTATGTTATTTACAATAAATGACTATAATTTATATCACTTTTTAGCTGTATTTTTGAATAGTTTTTAATTTTTTCATACATTAATGTATCTTTAAATATAAAAAATTATAAAAGGAATTGACTTTAAATAAAAAACCCTAGCCTTACATTACGTCCATACAATGAGCAATTTCCCGTAATTAATTTTATAACTAAAACTTAATTACTTAAAGACATATAAGATCATATTCTTTAGCAGTTTAACAAAATTGTGATACATCATACTCAATTTTGTTGTTGTCTCCATATTTCTTATTTTGTCCTCATAAAGGTATTTATATTTTTTTTGTTAATTCAAGTTATTGTTGTAAGCAACTTGTTGAATTTGTGAATGAAGGTTAAGTATTTCGATTTCGAATAGGTGAACTACATGACAATAGATACGCTAGTTGTTAAGCAAAAAATGAATACACCGATATAAAATACAACGAATACATTGTTGTTAAACAAAAAAAAAATGAATACATTGGTTAAACTATACTTGTATTCTCGTTTCAACTTTTTTCTTGGATATATTACATATATATCTAGATATAATTGTCTTCGTAAATCAACATTTTAATTTGTGCTTGTATAATGCTACAAGTATATATGTATATAAATATAAATACATTTCAACATCGTTGTTAAGCAAAAATATGGATACTTTATACAAACGAGCAAAAAAGATACAATTTGTGGGTATCAAACTGTATAAGTATGGATACATTAGACAAACGAGCAAAAAAAATTTGTGGGTATCAAACTGTATAAGTACGAGATGAGTATGTAATTAATAAGTACCTAATGGATACAAAATCACAAAAATCACTACTACGGTGATGTAAAGTATCTTGACTTTGAATGAATTTGGGAGGGGGGGGGGGGGGGGAGGCAAAAAATATGTGATATATGAATATTGATGAAAGAAAAAAATTGATGATAGTAAACATGGAAAAAGATCACGGATGTGTCTGCCATAATTATTTAGGCATTCAATTATATTACTTTCCTATTTAATATTTATTTATTATATTAAATATATAAAATAATATTTATTTGCATACAATTAACTTTGCTATTTATAGTCTTACTATATCCATATAACATAAAAGAAATAAAACATAGCTATTTTAAAAAAATATATACGAATGTTTGTCATATTTTGAAGTTTTTCCTAATAAAAATCTAGTTTGATATCGATGGCTAACGGCCCAAATTGAGGATTTCATAATATGCGGTTAGGGCCGAAAGTACACACTTTATCCCTCAATTTCTATAAGTTCCCATGGCTACAAATTAATACTTAAAGTTATAGCTTAATCACGCCATACATTTTTGGGACAAAATAACTCCCCAAATTGCAAGTTAAAATTACATCAAACTCCCCAAAATGAAAGTTTAATTTGAAAGTCTAATCCACCATGGTGATAATAGGCCCAAACCTGGAAAAAAAATCATCGTGGTCGTGATCACCAATGAGAATCGTCATGATTGCGTCCGACGACCCAAAACGAGCCGTGAGTGGCACCCACACTTATCCTACTATGTGAGCGAACCAGCAATTCTAAACCCCAACATTTACCAATATTTCAACCATAATGAACAAAATATAATGCGGAAGACTCAAAATCTTATTAATATAACCAATAAATAAGCTTCTAAAAGTTTATCAACTATTATCCCCAAAATCTGGAAGTCATCACACCAAGAACATCTATCCTCAAAAATTCTAAATCTAAGAGTATTTAAGAAGCTAACACAAGTAAAAGAAATGGTCCATGTCCGAACTTCAAGACATCAAGGCGTGAAGGAGAGAATCTAGTCCGAGCTAGGAATAATAGCTCACCCTGAAATCTGATAAGCTGGAGACTGGCTAGAGTTGCGGACGAGTCGAAGTCGATGGCACGTTTGCTGCACTCCACAAATAACAAAGAGAAAAATACAAATAGGGGTCAGTACAAGGAACACGTACTGAGTAGGTATCATCGGCCAACTCAAAATAGAAAGCAATATATATCGAATAATAACATAAAATCAACTACCGTACTCAACAGGTGACAACAACAAGTACAAGAACCATTGGCCACAACACCAAGCACACCTATGAGGACTCAAGCCTCCATACCATGCTCATTTGGGAAATAGGTTCTTTAAATTGAGTGTATTAACATAATTCAAGATTCATTCTCTTTATTCTTACTGTGTCGGAACGTGACACTCCGATACCCTACTACTACGTGTCGGAACGTGACACTCCGATCCCCTAATACTACGTGTCGGTACGTGACACTCCGATCCCCTAATACTACGTGTCGGTCCGTGACACCCGATCCCCTAATACTACGTGTCGGAATGTGACACCCGATCCCCTAATACTACGTGTCGGAACGTGACACCCGATCCATTAATCTTATTATTTTAGTTCATCAAGCCTTCTTTTATGTCAAAGCATCATTATTAATAGAGAGGATTTAAGGTTTAAGATTCAATAGCCTCATCATTCTAATCCATCACAATTACATAATCACATCATGCAACCACACAATTAAGCATATATAAGACTTTACAATACCACCCAATACATATCAATCGCTATTTAGAGTTTACTATGAAATAGCATAAATCATAACCTACCTCCACCGAAGAATCGTGATCAAGCAAGCTACTTCCCATGCCTTTGATTTCCTCTTCGTTCTCTCTCTCTCGCTCGTTCTCCCCTCTTCTGTTCTTTTTATTTTTCTTCTTCAGACTCTTTTCTTTTACCCTAATTATCATATAATTAATTATCAAGATAATAAATAACCCACTATTTATTTCAAGGTTATCTCCTTTAACCCCCAAGTAAATAAATTATTAAACCTACCCCACTATTCTCCTAATTATAATCAGTAATAGTCCAAAACACCCCTTAAAACATTTAGCAGAAATCCGACCCAGTCGGGGTTACGCAGCTCGTGACGGCCCGTCGTGCCTTCGACGGTCCGTCCTGCAGGGTCGTCACAGAGTTCAGAGACTCAAATTCAGTAAAAAGGTTTGTGACGGCCCGTCGTATCTACGACGAACCGTGCTGCGATTCCGTCGCGAAATTCTGAGAGTTGATGCCCGTACCCAAATTTTAGAGTTTAAGTGTTTTGAAACGGAGATCGTCGACGAACCGTTGGGCTTACAACGGTTCGTCATATGTGTCGTCGAGGGTAATGAGGAGAGCAGAAGAAGAATTATACAAGTGTGGGACAACGGAGTCCATCACGGTCCGTCGTGACCATGACGGTCCGTCGCGTGATCCGTCGACCAAGTCAGTTTTTATTAAAAGTAATTCTGCTGCTCCAAACGACTAAACAGGTCGTTACAATAGATACCAATTTACCCATCGTTCGTCCTCGAACGATCACAAGAATAAAAACAAGGGCGAGAAAGAGTACCTGAATCTGTAAAAAGGTGTGGGTATCTTTCTTGAATGTCAGCCTCCTTCTCCCAAGTGGACTCTTCAACTGGCCGATTCTTCCATTGAACCTTGATGGATGCAATCTCCCTTGATCTCAACTTGCGGATTTATCTATCTAGAATAGCAACAGGCTCCTCCTCATAGGACAAATTCTCATCAAGAAGAACTGAATCCCAGCGAATAATGTAATTTCCATCCCTATGGTATCTTTTCAGCATAGACACATGAAATACCGGGTGCACTCCTGAGAGCCCTGGAGGTAATGCCAATTCATAAGCCACCTCCCCCACGCGCTTCAGCACTTCAAATGGACCAATATACCTCAGACTAAGCTTACCTCGCTTACCAAACCGCAGCACCCCTTTCATGGGTGAAACCTTCAGCAAGACTTGTACACCCTCCATGAACTCCAAGTCTCTAACCTTTCAATCTGCATATTCCTTCTGCCTACTCTGAGCCGCTAAAAGCTTTTCTTGAATGAATTTCACTTTCTCTAATGATTCCCTCAAGAGATCGGTACCCCATGGTCTTACCTCAAATGCATCAAACCAACCAATGGGAGACCTACATCTCCTCCCATACAGTGCCACAAATGGGGCCATATCAATACTTGAGTGATAGCTATTATTGTATGAAAACTCTGCTAAGGGTAAGAAGTTATCCCAATGACCACCAAATTCTATCACACATGCACGAAGCATATCCTCCAACACCTGAATCGTTCGCTCAGACTGACCATCGATCTGAGGGTGAAATGCAGTACTAAGATCCAACCTAGTACCTAATTCCGCTTGCAATGTTCTCCAAAACTTAGAAGTAAATTGCGTACCTCTATCTGATATGATGGAAAGTGGAACTCCATGCAATCGAACAATTTCTGAGATATAGAGTTTGGCTAACTTCTCTGCGTTGTAAGTCACCTTAACCGGAATGAAGTGAGCAGACTTAGTTAATCTGTCAACAATTACCCAAATAGAATCAAACTTACCCAATGTCTTTGGAAGACCAACCATAAAATTCATTCCAATTCTTTCCCATTTCCATTCAGGAATGGGCATTTTCTGAAGTGTTCCTTCGTGCCTCTGGTGTTCATACTTTACCTGCTGACAATTCGGACATTGGGCAACAAAATCAGCAATGTCACACTTCATCCTACTCCACCAGAAATGTTGCTTTAGGTCACGATACATCTTAGTTGCACCAGGATGTATAGAATAACTTGAACTATGAGCCTATGTAAGAATGGTCTGAATCAAGTCATCAACACGGGGCACACATACCCTTCCCCTAATTCTCAAAACGTCTTCCTCATCAATTATTGCCTCTTTAGCCTCTCCTTGTAGTACCATATCTCGAAACTGCTTTCCCTTAATCTTGTCAAGAAAGGAAGATCTTGCCTTCACACAGGCCAGCAATCCTCCCTTCTCTAGTACTTCCAGCCTCATAAAGTCATTAGCCAGAGTCTGAACCTCTCTAGCCAATGGGCGTCTAGAAACCTGTAAATGAGCTAGACTTCTCATGCTCCCTGCTTTTCTACTTAAAGCATCTGCCACAACATTAGCTTTTCCTGGGTGATACAAAATAGTGATATCATAGTCCTTCAGTAGTTCCATCCACCTCCTCTGCCTCAAATTCAAATCTTTCTGAGTAAAGACGTACTGTAAACTACGATGATCTGTATAGACTTCACACTTAACCCCATATAGATAATGTCTCCATTGCTTTAATGCAAACACGACTGCAGCCAACTCCAAATCATGGGTCAGATAGTTACGTTCATGCACTTTTAGTTGCCTTGAAGCATAAGCAATTACATTCATCTCTTGCATTAGCACTGCACCCAACCCAGAATAAGATGCATCACAATAAACAATGAAATTCTTACCTTCCACTGGCAAGGTAAGAATTGGCGCAGTAGTCAACAAGGTCTTGAGTTTCTGAAAACTTTCTTCACATTCGTCCGACCATACAAATGGAACACTCTGCTTAGTCAAATTTGTCAGTTGGGAAGCAACCGAAGAAAAACCCTTGACAAATCGACGGTAGTAGCTAGCTAAACCAACAAAGCTCCTTATCTCTGTAACATTAGTAGGTCTTACCCAACTCTTCACTGCTTCAATCGTAGAAGGATCGACCATCACTCCATCCTTAGAAACTACGTGCCCCAAGAAGGACACTGAATCTAGCCAAAACTCACACTTGGAGAATTTGGCATAAAGCCTTTTTCTCCCTCAACACTTCCAATACCATTCTCAAATGCTCCTCATGTTCTTTCCTGCTCTTTGAGTATACCAGTATATCATCAATGAATACAATGACAAAGAGATCCAGATATGGATTAAAAATTCCGTTCATCAGGCTCATGAAAGCAGTAGGGGCATTCGTAAGCCCAAAAGACATTACTAAGAATTCATAATGCCCATACCTAGTTCGAAAAGCAGTCTTTGGCACATCTGGTGCCCGTATTTTCAATTGATGATAACCAGATCTCAAATCGATTTTTGAGAAGGTACAAGCACCTTGTAACTGATCGAACAAATCATCAATGCGAGGAAGAGGATACTTGTTCTTAACAGTTACCTTATTCAGTTGCATGTAGTCTATGCACATCCGAAAACTTCCATCCTTCTTTTTCACAAATAAAATAGGAGCACCCCAAGGGGATGCACTTGGTCTAATAAAGCCTTTACCTAACAACTCTTGAAGTTGGGCCTTTAATTCCCTTAACTCAGCGGGAGCCATTCTATAAGGGGGTATGGAAATGGGGCGAGTACCCGGCTCCAGATCAATACAGAAATCAATATCCCTATCCGATGGCATACCAGGAAGGTCTGCAGGAAACACATCCAGAAACTCACGGACTATCGCAACTGACTCAATCGAAGGTACTTGGGAGGTATCATCCCTGAGATGTGCCAAGAAAGATAAACAACCCTTACTAACCATTCTCTTAGCACGAAGAAAGGAGATGATACGAACTGGGGTGGAAGTATAGTCACCCTCCCACACTAGCAGATCTGTCCCAGGCTTGGCCAATGTAACAGTTTTAGCATTACAATCTAAGATTGCAAAATTTGGAGAAAGCCAAGTCATACCCAGGATTACATCGAAATCAACTATTTCTAGGATAATCAAGTCTACATGAGTATTGCTCCCCACAAAAGTCACAAGACAAGACCTATACACCTTCTCAACTATCACCGACTCACCCACCGGAGTAGAGACACGAATAGGCATGTCAAGCAAATCACAATGTAAATCAAGACCAGTAGCAAATGAGGAAGATACATACGAAAATGTGGATCCAGGATCAAATAATACAGAAGCCATGCAATCACAAACTAAAAGATTACCTGTGATAACAACATCAGATGTCTCTGCTTCAGACCTCCCGGGGAAAGCATAACAATGGGCCCTATCACCGGTCTGCCCGTTGCCCCTACCATGTTGCACTGCAGTAGCTCCAGTTGCCCGCCACCCCGATTGATTTGGTGACCACCATTACCTTGGCCACCTCGTCCTCCAGAATGGCGGCCTCTTCCATGACCACCTCTACCTCTGACTATTGGGGGTCTATCTCTGTTTTGGACAATATCTCCTAATATGTCCAGTCTCCCCACATCCATAACACTCTCTGGGGTCAAGCATAGGTCTCTGTGAGAACGACGAAGTTGGGGGGATAACCTCTAAACTCAGAGGAATGTTGGCTGGTCTGCGATGGACCCCCAGCTACAGCCTGTAGTGAAGACTGAATAGGTCGGGCTGGGTAACCTACTGAACTCTGCCCTCTGGAGTAAGAACCACTAAACTCACCTCCCTTACGGAACTTTTTAGATGTCGACGCCATGGTGAAGTCGTCTGGCTTCACTCCACCTCTCTATCACAAAATCAACCACTTCCTGAAAGGATTTTGCTGCAGCAGCTACCTGTAAGGTTGGGATCTGCAAATCTGACCTCAATCCCTTCACAAAACGACGAATCCGCTCTTGTGGACTGAAGCAAAGCTGGGTGCCATACCTGGATAGTGCACGAAACTTAGCCTCATAAGCAGTAACCGACATCCTGCTTGCTCTAGGCTCAGGAACTCATCTCTCCTCCTATCCCTCAAAGTCCGGGGTATATACTTCTCCATAAATAAGCTAGAGAATGATGCCCAAGTCATAGGTGGTGCCTGTGCTGGTTGAAACTCAACATATGACCGCCACCACATTTTGGCGTTCCCCTGAAACTGATAGGTCACAAACTCCACGCCAAATCGTTCTACTATACCCATCTTATGTAGCAGCTCATGACAATCAACTAGAAAATCATAGGCATCCTCAGATTCAGCACCCTTTAAGACTGGAAGGTTTCAATTTCAAGAATTTAGTGAAAAGTTCATGCTGATCACTCGTCATTATAGACCCTGCAGTCAATCGAGGAAACATGCCTACTTCCAATGAGGCATCCATGCGGGGACCCACAACAGCTGCATGTTGTACTCCCGGAACCTGAGGTGCTGGTGCAGAAAACACTGGAGGTGTCTGACCCTGATCAGATAACCCGCTAAGATAAGCAAGAACCTAGTTAATCATCTCTGGGGTGGGTTGGGGTGGTAATTCCTCATCTTGTACTTGCTCATTTTCCCCTTCCTCACCCTCTCTTACTACCTCGTCAGTCGGCGGAGGAGTCACCGCCCTAGTACTAGCTGGACCAGGTGTTTGTCATCTACCTCTAGAGGAAGTCCTCCCGCGGCCTTTACCACGGCCTCTTGCCACTGCTCCTCTTCGAGCTACAGCCCCGGTGGTTGGCTCAGACGCATCCTGTCTTGCCGGTGTTGGTGTAGGCACAGTTGTTTCTCTAGTTCTAACCATCTGCGAAATAGAGTGAGGATGTCAGATACCAATTTGTATCACCTAGATACCAATTGGATCCATGTAATAGCACGAAAGAAAGAAAGAATGGAATTTTCCTAAAGTCCTATAGCCTCTCAAAGAAAAGTAAAGGCGTCCCCCTACCGTTCCTCAAGACTCTACTAGACTCATTCTTGTGTGATGAGACCAACGAACCTAATGCTCTGATACCAAGTTTGTCACGACCAAAACGAGCCGCGAGTGGCACCCACACTTATCCTACTATGTGAGCGAACCAACAATTCTAAACCCCAACATTTACCAATATTTCAACCATAATGAACAAAATATAATGCGGAAGACTCAAAATCTTATTAATATAACCAATAAATAAGCTTCTAAAAGTTTATCAACTATTATCCCCAAAATCTGGAAATCACACCAAGAACATCTATCCTCAAAAATTCTAAATCTAAGAGTATTTAATAAGCTAACACAAGTAAAAGAAATGGTCCATGTCCGAACTTCAAGACATCAAGACGTGAAGGAGAGAATCCAGTTCGAGCTAGGAATAATAGCTCACCCTGAAATCTGATATGCTGGAGACTGGCTAGAGTTGAGGACGAGTCGAAGTTGATGGCACGTTTGCTGCACTCCACAAATAACAAAGAGAAAATACAAATAGGGGTCAGTACAAGGAACACGTACTGAGTAGGTATCATCGGCCAACTCAAAATAGAAAGCAATATATATCAAATAATAAAAATAAATCAACTACCATACTCAACAGGTGACAACAACAAGTACAAGAACCATTGGCCACAACACCAAGCACACCTATGAGGACTCAAGCCTCCACACCATGCTCATTTGGGAAATAGGTTCTTTAAATTGAGTGTATTAACATAATTCAAGATTCATTCTCTTTATTCTTACTGTGTCGGAACGTGACACTCTGATCCCCTACTACTACGTGTCAGAACGTGACACTCCGATCCCCTAATACTACGTGTCGGTACGTGACACTCCGATCCCCTAATACTACGTGTCGGTCCGTGACACCCGATCCCCTAATACTACGTGTCGGAACGTGACACCCGATCCATTAATCTCATTATTTTAGTTCATCAAGCATTCTTTTATGTCAAAGCATCATCATTAATAGAGAGGAATTAAGGTTTAAGATTCAACAGCCTCATCATTCTAATCCATCACAATTACATAATCACATCATGCAACCACACAATTAAGCATATAGAAGACTTTACAATACCACCCAATACATATCAATCGCTATTTAGAGTTTACTATGAAATAGCATAAACCATAACCTACCTCCACCGAAGAATCGTGATCAAGCAAGCTACTTCCCAATGCCTTTGTTTTCCTCTTCGTTCTCTCTCTCTCTCTCGCTCGTTCTCCCCTCTTCTGTTCTTTTTATTTTTCTTCTTCAGACTCTTTTTCTTTTACCCTAATTATCATATAATTAATTATAAAAGTTAATAAAAGTAACCCACTATTTATTTCAAGGTTATCTCCTTTAACCCCCAAGTAAATAAATTATTAAACCTACCCCACTAATCTCCTATTTATAATCAGTAATAGTCCAAAACACCTCTTTAAAACTTTTAGCAGAAATCCGACCCAGTCGGGGTTACGATGCTCGTGACGGCCCGTCGTGCCTGCGACGGTCCGTCCTGCAGGGTCGTCACAGACTTCAGAGACTCAAATTCAGTAAAAAGGTTTGTGACGGCCCGTCGTATCTACGACGGTCCGTGCTGCAATTCCGTCGCGAAGTTCAGAGAGTTGATGCCCGTACCCAAATTTCAGAGTTTAAGTGTTTTGGAACGGAGATCCTCGACGAACCGTTGGGCTTACGACGGTTCGTCATATCTGTCGTCGGGGGTAATGAGGAGAGCAGCAGAAGAATTATACAAGTGTGGGACGACGGAGTCCATCACGGTCCGTCGTGACCATGACGATCCGTCGCGTGATCCGTCGACCCAGTCAGTTTTTATCAAAAGTAATTTTGCTGCTCGAAACGACTAAACAGGTCGTTACAGATTGAGTTGGTTGACCCCTTTGCTATTGCGACATCTTGCTCATTGTAATCATAGCAATTTTCCCTCTAGAGTTCCGAAACCATGTTTAATGCCTCATAAGAGAGATTAGACAATAAAAAAAATTGTTATGCGCTTCAGTGACATCAAAATACCTAGGACTCAATGGCATGCCAACAAGTCCCAAATTATAGAATTGGGCAATACCTAAATCACCGAATTTGTGGTTATTCAAAAGGAACACCAACATTTCCTTTTATTAATAATAAAATAATATATATATTATATATATATAATATATATATATATATATATATATATATATATATATATATATATATTAATCTATATATTATGAGCCAAATTACCAGCGTATCGGATCCAATTTCCTTCAAGATAATTATACGTATAAGAATATAAATAAATTCCTTCAAAATAACTTATACTGTATAAGAGTATAGATAAATCAACATAAAGTGTTTTTTATTCATTTATTTCTTTGGTTGACTTCACACCCAGAGTTAGTGGTTAAGAGTTGGAGATTGGCTCAATTGGTTAACAATTTAGTACTAATAATTAAGAATAATTAAATTAAAGGTGGTTAAGAGTTAGGTGTTAAGCTGGACTACATCATCACTTGTTTACAAGTGCTGCCAGATATTTTAGATTTTTCCTTATATAGTGAAAATGACACTTAATAAAATCATAGTTTAACTTATCAAATAAAATTGAATATAAATTAATTACAAGTCACTTTCAGATTTAAACGTGGCTCTTTCTTATTTAATGTGTTCCATTCGTACTTTCCAGGTAAAACATACTTTTAGATTTTTTTTATTAATAATATATATATATATGTGTAAAAACAATTTTAATTTTAAAATTTTCCATTATAAAAGAAGTCTTGGATAATTTAAATGCTAATTAGGGGCTTAGCGAAGTTGTTTAGTTTATTCCTAGCTAATTAAGGACGAACAATACGATGATTGAGTTAATATGGTCACTCATAGGGATGTCCCCTAGATTATGATCGAAATTCAAAACACACCTTAACCCAATTAAGGTTTTATGATCCTTGAACTTATTTATATATAATATCGTACATCTTTTGATTTATGTGGCACAACCCGTGACTCCACGCAGTTGAGGCGCGTGGGAGATATTTGAATGTCATGTAAGCAAAAAAGGGGTATAAAATTTAACAAAATGGGTTCAAGGAGATAATAAGAACTTAATTTAGTTAAGATGTGTATCTGAATTTTTATCATAATCTAGGAAGATACTACTTATACTTTTCCCTACAAACTTTTAATAGATGATCGAAAGTTAATTAATGTTAAATACTTGAAAGATATTTTTATTAGAAAGAATAATTGAAATGTGAAGACATAATTTAAAAATATATTTCACTTACAAAATTATACCAATTTTTTTTTTTCTGATTGTTATGCTTCATAAAAACAAAGATTTGAATAGAATCAAACAAGTTAGAGAGAAGATATATATATATAATAATGGTAACAAGTTGATGTGCCATCAGCAAATATGCATAGTTCCAAAATGATATGAAGAGTATATCCACAACACCGCATAAAAACAATTGGGAAAACCATTTTAAAATATTATCGGAATTATAAACTTCACCTTCAAAATGTTTTCACATTATAACAACTTAATTTTTATATATACTATTTTTAACTAGTGACTAGAGTGTCAATATATGTATATATTAAATCAAAATTTAATCTCTATATATATAATGTAATTTTTCAAGAAGAGATACACCTTTGATAGTAAGATATCACAAATTCTTGTGAGAGCAGGTGACTTTGGATAAAACAAGTCGAGATAAATATTGAAAAATATTTAAATTTGACGAGAATTTAGGGGTGTTTTTTAACTCACATTTCAAGATTGAAAAAGTAATTAAATTCAGTTAGTTAAGTAAATAAGTGTTTTTAAGATTGTCAGTAATTTATGAATCAAAACAATAATTTGTATCCAATTTACGAGTTTTTTCAGTACTCTTTCCTCAAAAATCTAATTAATATTAAGGTTTTGTTTGATTGGGCTTATAGAAAGTTAAATGAGTGCAACTAGTAGCATTTCTAATCCAGTATTCCCCAAACATAGCACATTGAAGTGAAGTATTAAGATTGGGGGTGTGCATTGGTCAGTTTGGTTCGGTTTTATGTATTATTGGTTCGATTTATTGATTCTCAATAATAAATCAATAAGATATTCTTTATCGATTTTTGATTTATCAATTTTTGATCATTATCGATTCGGTTTTTGGTTTACCCAATAAGAAAATATCTGTAATATATTATATGTGTTCTCACTTCTCTAAGTGTTTTGATTTAGTGAAACAAGAAATATAACGAGAAATTATAACAATAAAGAAAAATATAGTACGAAGGCTATAATTACATGTTACCATCAAAACATAGTATGAAATTTTTTATGTTAATCACATTACGGACCTTAACAAACTTTCAATGCTACAACCTACAATCACAAACTAAAACTAAAATAAAATAGTCCAACAAGACTAAAACTAAAATTGAAATATTTACAATGTGAACCCCTTACTTTAATCTAAAGATTTTAAGTAAACAGTAAAAACTAGTGAAGCGACCTAGTGTAAAATTGGCAAAGTAGTAATAATTTGATATAGTTATAGTGTCTAATTATATTTTAAATTATTAATATTTAATAATTAGGAGGATAAAATAATAAATTATTATCGTCGTATTGGGTTATCGATTTACCCAATAACCCAATAGTAAAAAATT
The DNA here is from genome assembly GCA_027705065.1 of Solanum peruvianum. Classification (NCBI taxonomy): domain Eukaryota; kingdom Viridiplantae; phylum Streptophyta; class Magnoliopsida; order Solanales; family Solanaceae; genus Solanum; species Solanum peruvianum. The sequence continues at coordinate 50,665,542 of JAKWJD010001762.1, forward strand.
GATACCGAACCAATAGCCCAATAATTTTTTTTTTATAAACCAATTAAAAATTCAATAACCCATTAGCATAATCCAATAACATTTTTTTCGGTTCAATTTATCGGTGATTAGATTTTGCACACCTCTAATTAAGACGTTTGGTCATAAAATGTTTTCACTGTTTTTTTTTTCAATTCTACTTTATCATTTCCTATTTTTAAAAGGAAAAAATATTTTTTATAAAAATCATAATAAAATATGATCAAACGTCCATTAACTTAAAAAGTAAAAGTATATTAAATTCGATAGATTACAAACTCAACTTATAACACTTCAAATTTAGCTCTTTCTCAGTTAAATGAATTGTAATCTAAAATCAAGTCCAACTCCAAAATCACAAAAATGTACTAAAATAATTTGTAGGATAAATCTATGTTAGAATTAGATATATTACGTACCAAATATTCCTTCTAGTACAATTATTCTGTTTTAATCTTTCAATTTTAGGCAAATGATACTATAATAGATTGATCTAAAAAATATTTAAGCTCAAAAGAAATTGTTGTCCTTTTTTGTCATCTAGTGGAGTAAGTTAGTTAAAATTGTTTCTCTATTTGACCATTCCAAAAGCCATGTGCTAATTCATAAATTATTGTCTTATTATTTTCACACATAACTAATACAAAGAATAATTAAATACTGAACAGGTAATTCACTTAGCTGTCTCCTTATAATAATACATCAACTACATATATTATTTTTTTGTGAATATTCACTTTGCCGACAGGAAGATGAATTAAATAGTTATTTGAAGTCATGCACATAACAAATACAAGAAAGATTCCATAATGAAGATGCATAATAATGTGGTGATTAGTTCAACTATTATTTTATGCGCATATTAGCTATAAAAGTTAGTTATTTTTGTGTAAGTTCTTCTATATAAAACAAAATACACATGTATTACTATATATATCTATATATATATACATATATATTTCAAAATAGCAAATTAAACACCATATTTATTTATATATGAATAATTACCTCCTAGGTTTGATTTTATCATCAAGTGTTTAATATCTACATTAAAGTCCAATTAATATATACATAATTTACCTCCTATGTTTGGTCTCATTCAGTATTAGTACTCACATTGAAATTTGACTAAGTTCAAATTTACGCTGGAATGTCCTTCAAGAGATACAACGCTTCCTAATAAAAGCGACTTGATACTTGGGGGGAATTTAATTCAAAACCTTTGATTAAAAATGAAAGATTACTTCCTACTTCACCATAACTCTTATTGATATTTACCTACTAATTAGCTACCAAATAGATATTATTCATACAAATTTTAATATTTATATTAACTCATTTCAAACCATCTTACTCTCACTTATTTTAAGATTAAGAAGCATTAGAACTAATAATAACAACATACTATCTTATGCACTGAGAAATCTTTTTAGCATTAGAAACAATTGTTTAATGTATTATTTGCAACAAAAAGTGAAACTTCTAGTCTAGTCTAACTAGAAGATGCTGCAAGTGAGCAAGGGAAAAGGCCCAACTTTGGATCATATGGTGGCACATTACTTGTGAATGGGACCTATCAACAAAATTCCCATAAATTAAAAATTAGTGAAAGGGGTTACACATTAGCTGTCACCATTTAAATATGGTCTTGGCCCCATCTACCATCATAATATCATATGATTGCCCCTAAACAAAGGAAAAATACTAGTGCAACCATTAAATTCCCTCTAAACATTCAGTTCACAACTCTTCGCTAAGCTAGCGTTTGACCGTACATTTTCAAATATTTTTGATAAATATTATTTGGATAAAAATTTAGATAAAATTTGACCATGTGTTTGAACATAATATTTGAGAATATATTTTATTTTTTTAAAAAAATATGATTTATATCCATAAGTTTAAAATACTATCAATACTAACCATAATTTTGTATTATAAGTCAATTGGATCTTCGTTGCAACAAATAACAAGGAGTATCCATGACGCTAGAATAATGTGGTAGTTTGGAGTGTAACAAACATCATTCCATATATCATGAAGTAGACAAAACACGTGACTTTATTACCTTGAGCCAATAATTTATTATTTTCATCAACAATCATATCATCATTTTCATATTCACTTAATATTTCACCACTACTTTGATTTTCACGTAAAAAATTATGTAATACAAAGCAAACAACTACTATACAGGTTGTTTTTATAGAAATAAAAGTTTGGTGTAAAATTTCAATTTTCAAAAGATTCAAATAATGAGATTTGACCCAAATATTAGGAAAAGTTAGTATTTGGAAATTTGCCAAAAATATTTGTTAAATAATAACAAACTGTATGAACAAATACTATTTGCTAAATTATTCCCCAAATATTATTTGAAAAATTTATAACCAAACGAGCTCTAAATATTTATGAGGTATTGAATATTCACAATGATATGATTTTTTTAAAAAGAAAATCATCCAGGTTTGATTCAAAATGAACATTAACACTATTAAGAGTATCATGAAGTTATTGTAGTCCATCAATTGCTAATTGAGTTAATAAATCCATGACTAACACTTTGTTTGGATCACTGTTATCTATTGTTTTATTTGGATCATTGCTAATTGGGTTTTATTTGAATCCGATATCATGCTATTTGGATGGGTTTTAAATTAATATGGGTGGATCTTTTGATTATGGATAAAAATTTAATTAAAAAATGGAAAATAATTTAAATTGTGACACGTGTCCCTCCGTTAGTAAAAAGAGTATATAAGCACCAAAATTTGGATGGTAAGGGCATCAACATCCTAAAAGTATAACAAAGGGTATTTACATACCATTTACTATAGTTCGGGGGTATATTTGTCATGTTTTTCTTGTTTCATAATGTATTGTATTGTACTCTATTGTATGGTAGCTATAATGTTTGGTTAGATTATATTGTTTGTTGCTGTTTAGTAACATTTTAATTGTTTGGTTTAATTGTATCATACTGTATTATAATTTATAAATTACTTAAATATCCTTAATTATTCTAGGGTAACAGGTTTGACTAGGTTTAAATAATTAAGGTAAAGGATAAAATAATATTTTGAAATATTATGTAAAGATATAATTGGAAAAAGAAATTAAATAACAATAGGAACACAACAAATTGATTGTTTCATGAAATAGAGTTTACATTGTTACGTAACAACAAAATTTTATAATACAATACAATACATTTTAAGTAACAATCAAAACAAACATTGTAGGTATAGTAACGATACAATACAATACAAAATATAACAATGATCCAAACATAGTGCAAGTGCCAGTTTGAATTGACTTATTTTAGATGCTTTTAAGCAATTTTGAAATATTTGCATAAAGTTAAAAAGTATTTATAAACACTAATTTTAAAGCCAAAATAATAAAAATAAACTAAAAATCATAAATTAAAAATTTTAACTTATGACTTTTAACTTATAAATTACAAGCCAAAAGTCAATTCAAACTCACCGTAAGTATGAAGAAGGAGAAGTGATGGTGTGTGACTCGATTTAGTGCATTTGCTTTTTGTATGGACTAATTTGCATTTGCTTTTTGTATAGACTAATTTGCTACCTTTATTCAATAGCTCCAAAGAACACATGCAACAAAAGAAAAAAAGCTAAGTTTGGTGGTTGTAGCTACTTGATTGATATGGCTGACACACAATTAATGTATAAATTAACACATAAATAATGATAACTTATGTGGAGCTTGATTCAAAGGAAAAATTGTTGAAGGTGTGTAAATACAATCTTACACGAAAACAAAAAAAGAAAAAAGAAACTATTTATAAGATATTGTATACTTATATTGACCCAAAACCAACCATATTACCTTAAAAAAAATTATAGGTTAAACGAGGAAAAAATGAAAGATTAAATTTTACACAAATTTTATAGTGTTAAAAGAGTTAATTACATTTCATCCCTATACTTTTTCAAGTTACAAAAATCTCTTAAATTTGATAAAATACATACCAAAATGTGTCGATAAATCACGTAAAGTAATGTATCCAAAAATAAGAGAATCGAAATTTTTATAATTTTTCAAAGAATAGAAATTTTAAGAAATATAATAAATAAAGTTATGAATTTAGATTATTTTTCCAAAAATAAAAGTCTCAACAATATGGTTTTAACAAAATTAATATAATCACACAAACAATAAATCATCCACAATCAACCTTAGTTAGAATGGACACTTGCAATCATGGTAAGACAACTCAAATATTACCAAGGTGAAGATGGAGGGCTAATCCTCATTCATCCTTAAACATAAATTTTAGGTTCGAATTAATCTCCTTAATATGGTGTTGCTCTTATAAGGAAGTGTTTTATCTTATAAGGAAGTGTTTTACCCAACGTGAAATTTTTTAATGATAATTTAAATTTTATTCGCACTACAAAATCATTCCCAAACACAAGATGGGGAACAAAAGAAAAACACAGTTCTAATATTTTTTTCTTGACTCAATATAATTCCTTAATAATGTGTTCATTGTGAGAAATACAAAGGTAGGATATTAATACAAATTCAGAACCATATGGTGACTGTTTTCTTCACCATAAACCGTCATTAAGAACAATAAACTTACCAAAAAGTACATTAAAACAAAGAAAGCAGAAAAATGAAGATTTTCTTTTGGGGACATTTGTTGAAGGAAAGTAAAAATAAGATGACCTATTTGAACATGAAATTTAAAATGTGGACTAAATTCACATTACACTGAAATTAGCTCTAAACACCCATTAAAAAAAATATCTTTTTTCCACATTTTTCAGACACCACAAATCATATATTAGCGGTATAAGTTGAATTTACTAAAATGCCTTTGATTTGTCAAATTTCAAAGGAAAAGACAATAGACAAAAAGTTGCAACATTTGGATCTTACTTTAACAATTTCTACAGTTTGCCCCAAAAACTAATCAGAAACTGAAAATTAACCCCCAGAAGTTTATACCTTTAGCTCCCTCTGCCAGTCGTCTCCTTGCTCCTGAGAATGGAATCCAACCTCTGCAACTTCAACTGTTGCTTGAATTTGTTAATGAAATCATCGGCTTTCGCATCGACTTCATTGTCTTCATCGCCTTTTTTAGCATTTTTCTCCCTTGTAGTCGCCGGCCGCCGAGCTTCCACAATGTCTTCTTCTTCAAAATGCCCAAATGGTGATTTCATACTTGCTGATTTCTTCATCTTCGTCGGTAACTTCACCGGAACTTCACCTGCTGACGGCTTTGTATCTGATCTGCTCCTGCTCACATGATGTTCACTTAACTGACTGTACACTTCATCCAAGCTCTTCATCTCACCTTCCTCTTCTTCATCTTCGTTTTCCTCCACGATATGCTGAAAATTGAATTGGGTCTCCATATCTTTAAGTTTCTGTTGGTGGGTGTGCTGGAAATTGAACTGGGTCGATTTCGATTTATCATGAAGGGTTTCTTCAAAATGGAAATCCGGTTCAATATTTCCGAATTTTTGATCTTGGGTGTGCTGAAATAGGTACTGGGTCTGTGTATTTGGGAGATTTTCCTGATGTATTTGCTGGAAATCGTAGTGGGTTTGTGGCTTTTGGACATTCTTGTCTTGATTGAAAATATACTGGGTGGTGGTGGTGTCTGGTTCTACGGTAGTATGTTCAGGAGCTGGTTCAAAAATGTAATGCGTTGGTGGTTCAAATGATGGGGTTTCTTGCTGATTGGGATGTTCATGAGATCTGTAATTGGCGAAATTAATGGATTTGATGCGTTGAAGAAGAGAAGGAGATCTCACAAGTTTAGTGGGCTGTTGTCGATTTTGTGAGTAATCTTCCTGTTGATGTGAGTTGTCTTCTTGTTGTTTTGGATGATTATGTTTTTGGTTAGCTAAGGAAGAAGTAAAAGCAATGGTACCTATCATGACATTAAGAAGAACAAAAAGAACAGTTGGAGTGAACCAGCTATTCATGGATGCCCAAATTGAAGAATACACAGTAGATACAGAATCATCAAACATGGTGATTTTCTAGAGAGAGAAAAATGGAAGTTAAAGTGGAGAGCACAGATTGGAGAGTGGTATTGAACAGAGTTTGTAGATACTAGTAAAAGCAGAGGAGAGAGAGAGAGAGAGGGGCTAGAAGATGGCAAGTGGTGGGTGGGATCAGGGCATGGGGATGAATGATAGTTGGGTGCGCTATACATTTATTTTCTTGCAATCACATTTTTTTCTACCAATGTAGGAGTAAACATTTGATACGATAAATATATTAGTTACACGTTTTTACTATTGGAACGATTTATTACACATCTTAAAATACAAAAATATATTTATTTATCTTTTGTGTCACCCAATTTTGTATGTGTTTCGCTTCACATAGTTGTGCGTGTCAATACGTTAATAAACTCATTTTATTTTATTTTTTAATTAAAAATACCCAATGATTATATTCCGTTCTTATAACCCAGCCTCCCGATTTTAATGAAGAAGAACTCTAAATTTTCACCCAAACATCTGAAGTCCAAATTGAATTCAAACGTAGTTTAAAATTTCTTTTTTTTTTGAATCAAAGGTAACTCTTCGTCATTATTATTCGTTTACCTCTTTTTTGTTTTAATTCATTTCTCTCTTTTTCATTTTAATTTGTTTCTATCTATTTAGTAATTTTTTTGAGTTATTAATTTTTTTACTTGCTATAATTTTTATTTAGGTGCTATATGTTTCGAATAAGCTTAACTAGGCTATGTTTGCAAGAGGAAGATCGTGAATATCTTTGATACAAACATGATTTGTTTTGCCTGCCTTTGTTGACCTCTTGGATCCAAGAAATCTTGATAGATGGCTTTCAGTATGTCTCCATATACTGATAGGGCCCCCACTAGTCTGGCTAGCTATTGAGCATTTCTTTTGGGCAGAAAGCAAGTCGAACCCTACGTACAGACTGTAATCATTTAAAATTTATTAAATATAAATTTATAAAATGATCCGGATTATATTGAATTCATAAATATATTAATCCAAATAAATATTGTAGATTGATATAATTGAGTTAATATTTAAATTCAATAAATATGGATTTAATTAAAGTCTAAATTAATTGATTTGGGCTACATTGGATGAACCCAATTTGTTAAACCCAATCTCATCTCATTCTAGAGCCCATCTTGGCGCCACGTGTGAAGATGATGTGGCATGCCAAGTCAAATAAGAAAACCAATAGAATCATGACATGTGTCAAAGATGAGTAAGTCCACTCCATAAAGCCCAAATGCCATGTCACTTAAATCTGATTGGCTGAACGGAATCCTATTCCAATCGCAACTCCTCTATTCTAAAACTATAAATAGGGGTCCTCATAATTCAGAAGGACAGAAAATTCTAAACAAGAAGCTAGAGAAACTCTGTGGTACAAACGCCATTTAATTCTCTACAAAGCTACAAGTTTAAGAATTCAAGCATTCAAGTTCAAGAACGATCAAGATCAAGACCACCGAATTCAAGAACAAGCTCGAAGCCCTTGAGTTCAAATAAAAGTCAAGATCAAGATAAAGTTCAAGTTCAAGTTAATCATAGATTCAAGAACAAGCTTTAAAGCCCTTGAATTTATATTTGAAAATGCGAATTCAGAGGAATTATAGAGATTGTAACACTCGCATTTGAAATAATAAAATTGATTGTTGCTATAATTTTTCGTTCTTGATTATTGTTTTCTCGACGCGAATTTTATTGTCTACACGGACATCTCCCGCAACGCAAGCACCATTGTTTGACACCGCCCAAAAAATAAATGATTCGTCAGTCCAGACTGAAAAAACATGCATAAATAGTGATTTAATGTCAAGGTCAACTACAGAAGCCTTCTCGCTTAAGAATATGTGATTCCTCTGGAGTGAAGTTGTTGGGGGGAAGAGAAGATATTAGTATTTCAAAAAAATTATTTCTAAAAAGAGATTCAAGTAAAATGTGATGATCTCTTCTTGTACCAAAAATTTGCATGTTGTATTGAACCTTTCCCTTGTGAATGCAAAAGTTGCAAGACTTTATATTGATGTGTCCCATTTATGTTGACAAGTATTTGATTTTGTATTTTAACACAAACTATACATCTATTGTCTATAACTATTTGCTCAGTTGTGTACAAATTACAAATAACTTGTAAATATAATGTGTAACAACTGCTAATGTAGTTTGCTACTTGCCCTTCATAACACATAGTCATTAACCATCAACAAACAGTGAAGCATTACTACATAAAGAGACATTCATAGCAACATAATCATTTATCAAAATAGAAGTTAAAATGCAATCACAACTGTCAATTCATTATCTTAAATATAAGGGACCTAAATAGATATAAATTGCATTGCATTGTCAAAAATCTACGAATAAAACATAATATCTACATTGCATTGTCAATAAAAAAACTATCAAAACAAGTTAGATTGCAGTAGATATTGTGAGCATTAGAATTCTATTGACTTGAATGTACAACCTTAGACCCGTTCTCAATTTGTTTTCTTCTCCTCATATCTTCAAATAGGCTTGAGGTCCTAGATTATTTTCCCTTTCATTTCACATCACGTATTGATTTATGCTCAAGATCTCCAGTAACAAATGCTGAAGATTTGACATTTTTAAATCTTTGTTCAAATAAATATAAATAATCTTAATTTGTGATTAAAGAAAAAATAATAAATGTTATATAAGTATAACAATAGAAAACTTACATTAATAATAGTAGCACCACTTTGTGTGTGTAGTACGTCTATTCCATCTATTCTTGCTTTGCTAGCAACACATATCCTTATTAAGCAACAAAATGTTCAGTAAAGCAACTTATTTAGTAAGTAAGGGAAAGTATATCACTTTTTTTGTTGAACCCTTTGGTTTACCCCTTCCTCTTCAGTTGAAGCATTAGGTGTTGTTCTTGGGCAACAATTTGTGTTGATATTTGTACAACAATAGGTGTTGTTCTTGGGCCAACAATTTGTGATGTTAGTGCAGTAGTAGGTGTTGCTCTTAGGCCAACAGTAGATCTTGAACTTGTTCCAGCAACAGGTCTTGATCTTGAGCTACCAGCATGTCTTGAACATGGTCCAACAGTAAAGCTAGTAAAGTTTGTCTAGTAGGTGCATCAAAAGGACACCTTTTTTAATTGTAACCCTTGTTATGACAAGCTGATATCTCAATCCCTCTTTTGGGTAATTTTCAATTTTGCTGATTTCACATTGTTTATGTTCCTAGACTTTGTCACGCCTTCTTGACATCTTTCTAACATGAGGTGGTATAACAAAGATGTTTTGTAATTGTAGACATATTTCATATTTAGAACTGACTGAATGAAGTAGTTATATGTTTTCATGTAAGTTACTCTGTTATACCAACTACAAATGTAGTTGATTGGGTCCAATTTTCTATGGTGAAGAACAGTTATTTCATAAGGACATGGTATAACTTTCAATATCTATGTGCTACATCTAAATGTTTTCTTTTTAATATCTACAACATGTTTGATTGGTCCATGAAATACCTCATACCCAGTACCTGAATTTCATTCAATGTTGTATTTCTTAGACTGAGATGTGTCATCTTATAGAACTTCATTGTCAATTGAGAAATGTCACATATCCAAGTATAACAAAACTCACCCGTCTCTCTATTTTTTTCATCATTTTCGCCCTAATTTATTCGAGCATTGTAATTATAATCTTGCACATTGATGCTAATATCCATGTATTGAAATATTCAACCATGTTATTGTCTACGATATCACATTTTGAGGTAAAATTGAAGTAAATATTGCTTCATTCTTCTAAATTATGATACAACAACTTATCGACTATCTTATTCCCCAACCTTTTCATAAAATTAATGTTATCATTTACCTCAACCTCTAAAATAGACCTGACACACCTCCAGAAATATTTCTTTCTCTTAATACCTCTCCATCTCTTTGACTAGTTAGCAAGAACATGTCCAGCACACATTCCATGCTCAATTTTGACAAATGAGTAGTTATGATATTTTCAAGACCGTATAATTTTTTTTATCAAATACTAGATGAATAAAAAATATCGAAGACCTTAAAGAACATAATTATTCATTAGCTCGTGTAATACTTTTTTTCTTGCTCTCCTAAATATTGTTCTTCCAATATGTCAATTCAATTCTTTTTTAATAATTCCTTGAAATTCAAAGATTTTAATGTTATGGTTGTTCCTTTATCCTTTCACTATAGTGACTAGATAAAAACTTACTATTACAAATCATATTATTAGTAGTAGGATCACATTTGTGAACTAGATAATAAGTCTTTACAACAAAATCGTTTGTCCTAGAATCAAAGCTAGCAAATAAAAGTCAACGACAATCAACTGTACACCTAACCCTTACCCTTGTTGGTTCATTAATATACATTTCAATTGCTACATGTTCATCAACAACATATTTGGCAACAACAGTTCTAAACTCATTAACACTTTCAAATACAAGACCCAATTTTCACATTATTTTATGAGAAGTTGCATCAAATACAACTCTATTCAACTTCTTTCTCCTTTTGATTTAACTCTCTCTATCAGTTGAACCTCCCATTCACCACCACTGTAAGTATTTGAATCTGTTTCAACACAGGTAAATTCACAGGATAATAAGACTCATCACCAACTAACTTTCCTTTAAAGTTATTTATGTTACCACTTGTGAATTCATCATACTCAACATCTGGCCGTTTTCTCTTAACTTTACATGATCAAGCAATGAAACTCTTTCTCCCTTTTTCCTTCTCTTTATTGTACTCTTTTCCTCTATAAAATTTCTTAGGTAATCTTCCACATCATTCGCATCAAACCCCTCATTCAATGATTTCTATCTAAATCTTGTTCATTAGAGGGATAGACGGGTCAGAAATTAGGTAAGTAGAAGGATAGACAGGGTCAAGAGTTGAATCACTAGATTGATAGACTAGGGCTTGCAAGGAGACGGGGACTGGACGAAGGGGGATGGGATGGGATGGAGGACGACGTTTGGGGGATTCGTTCGGTCGCGCGATTGGGGGGACCGGGATAGGGGGACAAAAATATGTCTCATCCCGTTCTACTATATATATGGGATGGGACGAGGTTTGGCGAGACAGGACAGAACGGAATGAGGGATTTTTTTATTTTTTTAATACTTGTTTATTTGTATTGAAATTATATGTTTTAAGATAATAAGTAATTCTTACATTTTAAAAATTCAAATTAACTTTCAAATTTCAAATTAATTTTCAAATTTCAAGTTTCAAGTTTAAAATTTCAAATTTCAAATTTGAGAAGTTTAAATTTGTATTTTAAATATTTTTAAGTAATTTAAACTTGAAATTTCAAATGTCAAGTTTCGATTTTTAAATTAAGTATTTTAAAGTTAGTTTAGTATATATGTAAATATGTATGTATAAAATTAAAATTTTAAGACAATAAAAGTATAAAAAATACTTGAATAAAGCCTTCAAATTTATTCAGTAAAATTTAATTGCAACTTAGAAGTTATAAGTTACAATTTACAAATATTAGTGGAGTAACAAATCTACGCAGCCACCTTCGTTCTGTTTCGATTAGTTCTCGTTTGTAATCTAATATGTGTTTTCTCCTTTAAAATTCAATTCTAATTATCGCATCATATCAATGGTGATATCCTCTGGTGTTGGCAAAGTTGCTAGAAGCTCTCGTGACAATAATTCATCATCACTACATTCAATTACCGTTTTAACCCAAATTGCTTGTTTGAAATTTAACTTTGGAAAATTATTATTCCTCCTATCGGCATTGACCTAGTCTTTAAATAAAACTGATGTTTTCAAACTTTCTTCCGCCAATGAATGTCTATGATTGCCAAGCTGAAATCTTGTCGCACTAAAAGTAGCTTCTGATGCAACTAATGAAGATTGAGTAACTGGAACATCACGAACCATTTTGCTCAGAATTAGAAATGCAACGTTCCGTCTCCTCCACCATCCTAATAAATCTTCATTGTCATCTTTTATTTCAATGCTTCAAAAGATTATTAAGATATTCTTCAAAATCATCACGGTTAGTAGAATTAAGACCAAGAAAACCTTGCATATAAGTTGAAATTGGAACTTCACTCTCAGGATTAGAAGTTTGACCAACTTCTCCTTGAGTATTTTCCGTAGTTGTATATTTTTCATACAAAATTTTTTGCTTCTACTTTTATGCTAGACTTACACGTTTCACAAGTTGAAATTTCTTTCGGTAAAATTTTTAAAGTATCATAAAAAGTGTCAACAAGTGCATGCACACCTCGTAATTTATAATTAAGATTAAGTAAAGTAACAGTTAAATAAATCTGAGAAATAAGGTAAAAATATTTTTAAAAATTTTCAATTATACCTTCAATTGCAACTCTAAATTTATCTATTTTTTTATATTTAGAAAATTGATCTGAAAGAGCACAAATATTTATTGATATTGATGAAATAGTAAGATAATAAATTCCAGAAAACATGATTGAAGCATCATAAAAAAATCTTAAAATTCTAATAGTTCCTTCTTTAGCTTTTACCAATTGTAACGACCTGTTTAGTCGTTTTGAGCAGCAGATTTTATTTCTGGAAAACTGGCTGAGGCAACGGACCCCACGACGGACCGTCACAGGCAAGACGGACCGTCGGAGGGTCTCGTTTCAATATACTTAGGAATTCTGAAATTGGGTACTGAAAATCGACTCTTTGTAATCTGTGACGGAGGTGCAGGACGGACCGTCACAGGTGTGACGGGCCGTCACAGGCCACTTGAGTTCGAGGGGGCTGCGATGACCTGTGTGACGGACCGTCGCAGGCACGACGGGCCGTCACAGGTTGCGCAAATCCCAGGCAGAATCGGATTTCTCTACACGTTTTAAGGGTCGTTTTGGACTATTCTTTCCTTAATTATAAAGTTAGAGGGTTAATATTAATAAGTCTAATTACTTGGGGGTTAAAAGAGGTAACCTTAAGTTAATTAGTGGGTTTTATTGTCCTCTTTCACACTTAATTATATGTGAATTAGGGTAAAAGAAAGAGGGTTTGAATAAAACAAACAGAAAGAACAAAGAGAAAGAGGGATTGAACGAGAGGGAGGAGAAAACAGAAGCTTGGAAAAACTCTTGCTTGATCACTAGTCTTCGGTGGAGGTAGGTTATGGTTATTTTACGATATTCGTAGTAAACTCTTAATAGTGAATGATATGTATTGATAGTATTGTAAACCCTTCTATATGCTTAATTGTATGCTTGCATGAATATGATTATGTGATTGTGATAAAATAAGCATGATGAAGTTATTGAATCCAAAATCTTGAAAGAACCCTAATTCACTTGTTAATGATGATGCCTTGGTGTAAAAGAAGGCTTGATAAATTATATAATGAGATTGATGATGCCTTGGTGTAAAAGAAGGCTTGATGAATTAGGGGATCGGGTGTCACGTTCCGACACCAGGATAGAATATGGATCGGGTGTCACGTTCCGACACCAGGATAGAATATGGATCGGGTGCCACGTTCCGGTACCAAGATAGAATATGAGGATCGGAGTGTCACATTCCGACACTAGGATAGAATATGGATCGGGTGCCACGTTCCGTACCAGGATATAATATGAGGATCGGAGTGTCACGTTACGACACCAGGATAGAATATGGATCGGGTGCCACGTTCCGGTACCAGGATAGAATATGAGGATCGGAGTGTCACGTTCCGACACCAGGATAGTATATGGAGCGGAGTGTCACGTACCGACACAAGAGGAAGAAAGATAATGAATCTTGAAAATGTAAATATACTCAATCTAATGAACCCAATTCCCAAATGAGTATGGTATTGAGGCTTGAGCCCTCATGGATGAACTTGATGGTATTTATTGATGAATTAATATTGTTGTTGCTACATGTTGAGTATTGTAGTGGATTTACATTATTATTGATATATGTGTTCCCTATTTTGAGTTGGCCGATGATATCTACTCAGTACTTGTGGTTGTACTGACCCCCTACTTTTATGTTTTCTTCTTTGTTATTTGTGAAATGCAGCAAACGATCCATCGTCTTCAACTCAATAGTAGATCTAGCCAGTCTTCACTCCATCGGAAATTCAGGGTGAGCTAACGCGTCTAGCTTGGACTGGATCTTCTTCTTCAAGTCTTGATGCCTTGAACTTCCGACATGGACTAGCTTTTACTTGTTTTAGCTTCTTAGACATTCTTAGTTTAGTAATTTGAGATAGATGTTCTTGTGATGATGACTTCCAGATTTTGGGGGTAATAATAATAGTTTTGAATTGTTTTTATTAATGAGTTTAGTCTTCCGCATTTTTTGTTGATATTGTATTAAAAGTTTAAGGTTAGATTGGTTGGTTCGCTCACATAGGAGGGTAAATGTGGGTGCCAGTCGCGGCCACGATTTGGGTCGTGACAAACTTGGTATCAGAGCATTAGGTTCATTGGTCTCATCACACAAGAACGAGTCTAGTAGAGTCTCAAGGAACGGTAGGGGGACGCCTTTACTTTTCTTTGAGAGGCTATAAGACTTTAGGAAAATTCCTTCTTTCATTCTTCTTTCGTGCTACTACTTGAGTCCAATTGGTATCTAGGTGATACAAATTGGTATCTGACCATCTTCATTCTATTTCGCAGATGGTTAGAACTAGAGCAACGACCGCACCAGCAGCAACAACGGAAAGACAAGAAACGACGAGCCAGCCACTGGGGCTGTAGCTCGAGGAAAGAGCGGCAAGAGGCTGTGGAAGAGGTCGTGGGAGGACGTCCTCTAGAGGAAGAGGACGAGCCCCTAGCCCATCTGATACTAGGGCGGTGACTCCTCCACCGACCGAGGAGGTGATAAGAAAGGTGAGGAAGGGGAGAATGAACAAGTGCAAAATGAGGAAATGCCACCCCAACCTACCCCGAGATGATCAACTAGGTACTTGCTTATCTTAGCGGGTTATCCGATCAGGGTCAGGCACCTCCAGTGGTTTCTGCACCAACACCTCCGGTTTTAGAGATACGACATGCGGCTACTATGGCTCCCCGCATGGATGCATCATTGGGAATAGGCACATTTCCACGTCTGACTACTGGACCGATAATGACAAATGATCAGCACGAACTTTTCAGTAAGTTCTTGAAATTGAAACCTCCAGTCTTTAAGGGCGCAGAATCAGAGGATGCCTACGATTTTCTGGTTGATTGTCATGAGCTACTACACAAGATGGGTATAGTAGAACGGTTTGGCGTTGAGTTCGTGAGCTATCAGTTTCAAGGGAACGCCAAAATGTGGTGACGGTCACATGTTGAGTGTCAACCAACAGAGGCACCACCTATGACTTGGGGATCATTCTCTAGCTTGTTTATGGAAAGTATATCCCAAGGACTTTGAGAGATAGAAAAAGGGATGAGTTCTTGAGTCTAGAGCAAGGTAGGATGACGGTTAACGCATATGAGGGCAAATTCCGTGCATTATCCAGTATGCCACCCAACTTTGTTTCAGTCCACAAGAACGGATCCGCCGTTTTGTGAAGGGGTTGAGGTCAGAATTGCGGATTTCAGCCTTACAGATAGCGGCAACGGCAACATCCTTCCAAGAGGTGGTAGACTTTGTGATAGAGGTGGAAGGAGTGAAGTCAGATGACTTCACCACAACGTCGACATCAAAGAGGTTTCGAAAGGGAGGTGAGTTCAATGGTTCTTACTCTAGAGGACAGAGCTCCGGAGGTTACTCAAGTCGACCAATTCAGTCTTCCCTACAGACTGTAGTTGGGGTCCACCTCAGACCGGTCAACACTTCTCTGAGAGACCTATGCATGAACCCAGAGAGTGCTATGGATGCGGGGAGATTGGACATATTAAGAGATATTGTCCAAAACAGAGTTATAGACCCCCAATAGTTAGAGGTAGAGGTGGTCATGGTAGAGCCGTTTTTCTGGAGGACGTGGTGGTCGAGGTAATGGCGGTCACCAAAACGGCAGAGGTGATGGGCAAACTGGAGCCCCTACATCAAAACATGGCAGGGGCAACGGGCAAACCAACAAAAGGGCCCATTGTTATGCTTTCCCTAGGAGATCGGAGGCGGAGACATCGGATGCTGTTATCACAGGTAATCTTCTGGTTTGTGATTGCATGGCTTCCGTATTGTTTGATCCTGGATCCAACATTTTCTTATGTATCTTCCTCATTTGCTAATGGTCTAAATTTACATGTGAATTACTTGACATGCCTATTCGTGTTTCTACTCCGGTGGGCGAGTCTGTGGTAGTTGAAAAGGATATAGGTCTTGTTTGGTGAATTTTATGGGGAGCAACACCTATGTAGATTTGGTTATCTTAGAAATGGGTGACTTTGATGTAATTCTGGGTATGACTTGGCTTTCTCCGAATTTTGCGATTTTGGATTGTAATGCTAAAACTGTGACGTTAGCCAGCCTGGGGCAGATCCGTTAGTGTGGGAGGGTGACTACACTTCCAATCCGGTGCGTATCATCTCTTTTCTTTCGTGCTAAAAAAATGGTAGTAGGGTGTTTAGCTTTCTTGGCACATCTCAAGGATGACACTACTCAAGTACCTTCGATTGAGTCGGTTTCGGTAGTCTGTGAGTTTTTGGATGTGTTCCCTGCAGATCTTCCTGGTATGCCACCAGATAGGGATATTGACTTCTGTATCGATCTTGAACCGGGTACTCGCCCCATTTCTATACCCCCTTATAGAATGGCTCCCGCGGAGTTAAGAGAGTTAAAGGCACAACTTCAAGAGTTGTTGAGCAAAGGCTTCATAGACCAAGTGCATCTCCTTGGGGTGCTCCGGTTTTGTTTGTGAAGAAGAAAGATGGGAGTTTTCGGATGTGCATAGACTATAGACAACTGAACAAGGTAACTATCAAGAACAAATATCCCATTCCTCGCATTGATGACTTGTTCGATCAATTACAAGGTGCTTGTGTCTTCTCTAAAATTGACTTGAGGTCCGGTTATCACCAATTGAAAATACGAGCAACGGACGTGCCAAAGACCGCTTTCCGAACTAGGTATGGGCATTATGAATTTGTGGTAATGTCTTTTGGTCTTACGAATGCCCCTGCTGCTTTCATGAGCTTGATGAACGGGATTTTCAAGCCATATTTGGACCTCTTCGTGATCGTGTTTATCGATGATATACTGATATACTCCAAGAGTAAGAAGGAACATGAGGAGCATTTGAGAATGGTGTTAGAGTTATTGAGGAAGAAGAAGCTTTATGCGAAATTCTCTAAGTGTGAGTTTTGGCTAGATGCGGTGTCCTTCTTGGGGCACGTGGTTTCTAAGGATGGAGTGATGGTGGATCCTTCTAAGATTGAGACAGTGAAGAATTGGGTAAGACCCACTAATGTGTCAGAGATAAGGAGCTTTGTGGGGCTAGCTAGCTACTACCCCGCCGATTTGTCAAGGGATTCTCTTCTATTGCTTCCCAATTGACGAACTTGACTAAGCACAATGTTCCATTTGTATGGTCGGATGAGTGTGAGGAAGCTTTCAGAACTCAAGACCTTGTTGACCACTGCACCATTCTTACCTTGCCAGTAGAGGGTAAGAACTTCATCGTTTATTGTGATGCATCCTATTCAGGTTTTGGGTGCAGTGCTAATGCAAGAGAAGAATGTGATTGCTTATGCTTCGAGGCAATTAAAGGTGCATGAACGTAACTATCCAACCCACGATTTGGAGTTGGCCGCGGTAGTATTTGCACTAAAGCAATGGAGACACTACTTGTATGGGGTTAAGTGTGAGGTCTATACGGATCATCGTAGCCTACAATATGTCTTTACTCAGAAAGATTTGAACTTGAGACAGAGGAGATGGATGGAACTACTGAAGGACTACGACATCACTATCTTGTATCATCCGGGAAAAGCGAATGTTGTGGCGGATGCTTTAAGTAGAAAGGCCGGAAGCATGGGAAGTCTAGCCCACTTGCAAGCGTCTAGACGCCCATTGGCTAGAGAAGTGCAGATTTTGGCTACGACCTTATGAGGTTAGAAATAAATTGAGAAGGGAGGATTGTTGCTTGTGTAGAGGCAAGATCTTCTTTTCTTGACAAGATCAAGGGAAAACAATTTGATGATGAGAAACTAGGTCGAATTCGAGAAAAAGTGTTGCAGAGAGGCTAAGAATCAATATTGATGAGGAAGGTGTTTGAGGATTAAGGGAAGGGTATGTGCACCCCGCATCGATGATTTGATCACCACTATTCTTACAGAAGCTCATAGTTCCGGATATTCTATACATCCTGGTGCAACCAAGATGTATCGTGACCTAAAGCAACACTTCTGGTGGAGTAGAATGAAACGAGATATTGTTGAGTTTGTTGCCAAATGTCCAAATTGTCAACAAGTAAAGTATGAACACCAGAGGCCCGGAGGAACACTTCAAAGAATGCCCATTCCTGAATGGAAGTGGGAGAGAATCGCGATGGACTTCGTGGTCGACTTCCAAAAACCTTGGGTAAGTACGACTCTATTTGGGTGATTGTTGATAGGTTAACTAGTCTGCTCATTTCATTCCAGTCAAGGTGACTTACAATGCAGGGAAGCTAGCAAAATCTACATCTCAGAAATCGTTCGGTTTGCATGGAGTTTCCACTCTCCATCATATCAGATAGAGGTACGCAGTTTACTTATAAATTTTGGAGGACATTACATGCTGAATTAGGTACTAGGTTGGACCTTAGTACTGCATTTCATCCTCAGACCGATGGCCAGTCTGAGCGAACGATTCAAGTGTTGGAGGATATGCTTCGTGCATTGTGATAGAATTTGGTGGCCATTGGGATAATTTCTTACCCTTGGCGGAGTTTTCATACAATAATAGCTATCACTCTTGTATTGATATGGCTCCATTTGAAGCATTGTATAGGAGGAGGTGTAGATCTCCCATTGGGTGGTTCGATGCATTTGAGGTTAGACCTTGGGGTACTGACCTCTTGAGAGATTCGTTAGATAAGGTGAAGTGCATTCAAGAAAAGCTTCTAGCGGCGCAAAGTAGACAAAAGGAGTATGCAGACCGAAAGGTTAGAGACTTGGAGTTCATGGAGGGTGAACAAGTCTTGTTGAAGGTTTCACCCATGAAAGGGTGATGCGGTTTGGAAAAGGGGTAAGCTAAGTCCAAGGATATTGGACCATTTGATGAGGTACTCAAGCGAATAGGGGAGGTGGCTTATGAATTAGCCTTGCCCCCAGGGCTGTCCGGAGTGCATCCGGTATTTCTGTGTCCATGTTGAAAAGATACCATGGAGATGGAAACTACATCATCCGTTGGGATTCAGTTTGGCTTGATGAGAATTTGACTTATGAGGAACACCGGTTGCTATATTAGATAGAGAAGTTCGCAAGTTGAGGTCGAGAGAGATTTCACCATCAAAGTGCAATGGAAGAATCGACCGGTTGAAGAGGCTACGTGGGAGAAGGAGCAGATATGCAAGAAAAATACCCCCATCTATTTACAGATTCAGGTACTCCTTTTCGCATTGTTTTTTCTTCTTTTGATCGTTCGGGGACGAACGATGGGTAAATTGGTATCTATTGTAACGACCTGTTTAGTCATTTTTGAGCAGCAGATTTTATTTCTGGAAAACTGGATGAGGCAACGGACCCACGACGGACCGTCACAGGCAAGACGGACCGTCGCAGGGTCTCGTTCAATATACTTAGGAATTCTGAAATTGGGTACTGAAAATCGACTCTCTGTAATCTGTGACGGAGGTGCCAGACGGACCCGTCACCAGGTGTTAACGGCAGTCACAGGCCCTGAGTTCGAGGGGGCTGCGACGACCTGTGTGACGGACCGTCGCAGGCACGATGGGCCGTCACGGTGCGCGCAAATCCCAGGCAGAATCGGATTTCTCTACACGTTTTAAGGTCGTTTTGGACTATTCTTTCCTTAATTATAAGTTAGAGGGTTAATATTAATAAGTCTAATTACTTTGGGGTTAAAAGAGGTAACCTTAAGTTAATTAGTGGGTTTATTGTCCCTTTCACACTTAATTATATGTGAATTAGGGTAAAGAAAGAGGGTTTGAATAAAACAACAGAAAGAACAAGAGAAAGAGGGATTGAATGAACGAGAGGGAGAGAAAACAGAAGCTTGGAAAAACTCTTGCTTGATCACTATCTTCGGTGGAGGTAGGTTATGTTATTTTACGATATTCGTAGTAAACTCTTAATAGTGAATGATATGTATTGATAGTATTGTAACCCTTCTAATGCTTATTGTATGCTTGCATGAATATGATTATGTGATTGTGATAAAATAAGCATGATGAAGTTATTGAATCCAAAATCTTGAAAGAACCCTAATTCACTTTGTTAATGATGATGCCTTGGTGTAAAGAAGGCTTGATAAATTATATAATGAGATTGATGATGCCTTGGTGTAAAAGAAGGCTTGATGAATTAGTGGATCGGTGTGCACGTTCCGACACCAGGATAGAATATGGATCGGTGGTCACGTTCCGACACCAGGATAGAATATGGATCGGGTGTCCACGTTCCGTACCAAGATAGAATATGAGGATCGGAGTGTCGCTTCCGACACCAGGATAGAATATGGATCGGGTGCCACGTTCCGGTACCAGGATTAGAATATGAGGATCGGAGTGTCACGTTCCGACACCAGGATAGAATATGGATGGGTGCCACGTTCCGGTACAGGATATAGAATATGAGGATCGGAGTGTCACGTTCCGACACCAGGATATTATATGGAGCCGAGGTTCACGTACCAACACAAGAGGAAGAAAGATAATGAATCTTGAAAATGTAAATATACTCAATCTAATGAACCCCCTTCCCAATGAGTATGGTATTGAGGCTTGAGCCCTCATGGATGAACTTGATGGTATTTATTGATGAATTAATATTGTTGTTGCGACAAATGTTGAGTATGTAGTGGATTTACATTATTATTGATATATACTGTTCCCTATTTTGAGTTGGCGATGATATCTACTCAGTACTTGTGGTTGTACTGACCCCCTACTTTATGTTTTCTTCTTTGGTTATTTGTGAAATGCAGCAAACGATCCATCGTCTTCACCTCAACAGTAGATCTAGCCATCTTCACTCCATCGGAATTCAGGGTGAGCTAACGCGTCTAGCTTGGACTGGATCTTCTTCTCAAGTCTTGATGCCTTGAACTTCCGGCATGGACTAGCTTTTACTTGTTTTAGCTTCTTAGACATTCTTAGTTTAGTAATTTGAATAGATGTTCTTGTGATGATTACTTCCAGATTTTGGGGATAATAATAATAGTTTTGAATTGTTTTTTATTAATGAGTTTAAGTCTTCCGCATTTTCTTTGTTTATATTGTAATTAAAATGTTAAGTTAATTGGTTGGTTCGCGTCACATAGGAGGGTAAATGTGGGTGCCAGTCGCGCCACGATTTGGGTCGTGACACCAATCTTCATCATCACAAATTCTATCTAATGGGTCAGCATTTTGAGCATTAAACACCATTTGTATGGGTCTTTTAAATTGGTAAGCAACTGAAATCATTTCGTAAAAAGAATTCCATCTTGTTTTAATATCTTGGAATTTTTCTTGGTGACAATTCACATAGTAAATAACGCTCATTAAATTCTCTAATTTTAGCAACTTTATTAGCATGAAAAATTTAGGCAACAACATATTCAATTTTCATGCAACCACAATCAAATAATGAAATAACATCGTGTACAACTATATTTAATAAATGTGTTACTATCAATTGGACATAATCTAAATTTTTACATACTAGCAGCGTTTGTATTATTAGATGCATTATCTAATGCGACAGACATTACTTTATCTATAAGCATGTAATAATCTAAAACACTCAAAATAGTTGAAGCTAAATATGCACCAATATTTTTCTCTACACATTCTTTATAAATTAAAGATTTTCTTTTGCAAATTCCAATTATGATCAATCCAATGTGCTATAATAGTTAAATAATCATGTCCATTAACATTATGATCCATGTCCGAAATTATAGACAATCTACTATCTAATATGCTAAATATACAACGAAGATATTGACAATGTTTACATTAATATACAAAAACATCAGATTTAACAGTATTTCTTGCAAAGCCTCTAACAGTAGGATTATAAGTTTGTTAAATATATTCAATAAAATTGAGATTTGAAGGAAAACTATAAGGCAAACTACAAAACAAAATCATTTTAGCTAAATTTTTGCGATCTCTTTCCTTATTATATTTACGTTGTATTAGTGACCACCGGTGTTAGAAGGATCTAATGTTCCTTGAATTATGTTAGAAGCCCCTACTGATTCATTAACACTAGTATCAAAATCATTAACTGGAATTTATTTTTTTCTATTGACTACGCTTTTAGCTTCTTTATATTGAATCGGCACACAAGATAACAATGTCTATTTATTCCCCCGTCCCACCTTGACCCCCCACCTTGTCTATCTTTAAAAGGTGCTTACACTTATTACAAATAGGAATACTGTTTTCCTTATTGAAAGTCATAAATTGCCACACATAGAAGTTTTAGGGCGTTGATACTTCACCTTCTCCCTTGTGGGAGTTATAAGGGGTGGACGTTCATAATTTTGCTCCGTTGTAGTTTCATTTGAAACTTGTGTCATCGGACTAGTAGATGTATCTTCTAATTCCTCTTCTCCTGAATCAACTTCTACTTTTTTACCTGAATTTTCATCAAGATTAAGATTAATATTATCATAACTTCGTTCTAAACTTTCATGATCGAGTTGAACATTTGAGTTAATATCATAAGAAGTATCATCAGCATAAGTAGAATCATTTGTATTAAATCTAACTCTAGACATAGATGAAGTACCACCACATTTACACTTATTTTTTTCCTTACTACTTTCAAAATTAAATATTTTAAAAATGGCACCTTGTTCGTTCTGTTGTTCTTTCTCTTTTCCTTTATCGATATTTTTTGGGTAGAACTCATATTTAATTATATATAAAATATAATATAAAAATAATAATAACACAAATTAATGATGAAAAATAATATAAATATCATGAAAAGGAATGTACCAAACGTCTGCGTTAATAGGAGACATTAAACCAATTCTTGAAGCTTGTATTTGTTGTAAGTTGTAACTTGTCATTTGAAACTCCAATACTTGATAGCAAATATGATATGATATGATATATATATTATTTCATTCTAACAAAAATCTATTAAGAAAGATAATAATTAATTCTAGAAATCTCTTTATATACATAAAGTGAATAATGATCAAGGGCAAAAATGTAATTTCATACTAACAAAAATCTACCAACAATGATAACAAGAAATTAATATTTTAGAAACATATTAAGTTATTGTTATTACCATTAACTTATTTGTTATTACTTTACTTTCTTTTGTTTTGTGAGTTATTGTGATATCTATTTTATATTATTACTCTATTTACTTTATTTTAATTCTTAATATTTTTTTATTCATTATGCTTATAAAAATGAGTACTTCTTATATAAAACTTCTCATGAATTAATTATTTCCATCTTTATTTTGGTTCTAATTAATATACTTGAAAATAACTAAGTGTGATAAAATTAATACTAACTATTAGATTGAAATTAAAAAAAAAAAGATTTAAAGTAACTTTACAAATAAAAATGAATAGGATGATATATTTATATTAAATAAGACCAAGAATAAAAATGTAATTTCATCCTAACAAAAATCTATCAAGAATAAATAATTCTAGAAACATCTTTCTATATATAAAGTGAATGATGATCAAAGGTAAATAAATGTAATTTCATGCAAATAAAAATCTACCAGAATGATAACAAGAAATTTAAATTCTTCTAGAAACATCTTTAGTTATTATTATTAGTATTACCCCTCATTTTTGATGAATTTGCGATATCTATTTATTATATGCAAGTAAATATTATGATTACGATTAGCTCTTAATAATTATATATCAAGTATATATTAGGTGGAATCAATCAAAAATAAAATTAAAAATTTTATATGTATATTTAATGTTGTGTTTAAATATTATTTAGATTATGTGTTTTCTTAAATATGCTATATAAAAAAAATTAAAATTCAGAAGTATGTTTTTTAGATGAAATAAAAAAATAAGTTCATATAAATCGAAAATGAGGAATCATATATTAAATGAAAATATATGTGTTATTATTAAAATGAGCTTTCATATATTTTTTTTTTTAAAAATAGTTTTAAAGATTTGAATATTTTAATATAAAAATATAATGATTTGAAAACTTTAATTCTTCGTTTTTATTTCTAATTTGGTATATAATTAAGAATTACATTAAAAAAAAGGTTAAAATCTCAATGTAACAATTTAAGATAATTTTAGAAAAACATAGTTAAAAATCATAATGAAATTTGGGCTTATATTTAACCAAAAAAAATTTGCATAGATTGTTTGAAAATGATGTAAGAACTACAAAGTTTACAAATCATAGTAAAAAAACAACTAAAAATATGCGAGAATCATATAAGAAATTCCGTTGACTATCCTAAATCACTTGTATCATATAAATCAGTAACCTATATTATTTGAAATTGACATAAAAGGTACATAAATTAACAATTCAAAATATTTTTTAAAAAATACATATAAAAAATTTAGTTCACTTTTCAAATTTCATTTGTGTCACATAAATTAAAAGAAAAAAAAATAACAATACACATACGTTGGGCCCGCATTGGCGCAGGCACCTAATATCTAGTGTGTGTCTGTATATATATATATATATATATATATATATATATATTATATATATATCTATATATATATATATATATATATACATATATATAGCTATATATATATATATGAGACTTATATGGCATATAACTTAAAACTTAGAATTAATCTTGCGACTTGCGCGGATCTCGGCCCCTCGCTGCGCGCCTGCGCCTCGCTGCTTTTGTAAGCCCAGTCCGGGCTCGCCGGGTCTTTTATCCTCTTCCCACTGGGTTCCCGTGTATTTCCTGCTAATTTGAGGGTTTAAATTAAAGTAGTACCCGTCTGGGGTGGTAGGTGGTGTCGGGGCAGTGCCCCCGTCCCTTTTTTTCTTGGATTGGGAGGTGGGGGCGCAACTAGCCGTTTCCCCAATAGTTGGCAAAAACTAGAATTTGATTTTTTCTTTTTTAAAAAAAAATTAAAGGGGGTCCCGCAAACTGACCAGTTCAGTCGGGTCGGGTCGACCCGGACCAAAGAGTGATCCGGCCCCTGACTGGTCTCCTAAATCCCCAAACCCTCCAACTCGCCAATTTCAACGGGACCAGGTCCGGCGAGCCAGTTCTCGAGTCGGTCGCGGGCCGACTCGGTCCCCCTACCACCCCTATGATAAACATGGGTTGGAGTTTGATGAGTAGGAGTAGGAGTATATAGAACAATAAAAGAGTGTACAAGAGAAACTGTATTTGAGTCGGGATGGGCATGGGCATGGGCAGGGTTTGAGGCATTTTCTTGGGTCTCATGGATTGATTCTAATTCAGCATCTAAAGAGGCATTAGGCCTACTGTTTTGAAACACTTTCTCACGTCCAATTACTCCACTTTTCTCATATTTCAATATAGGTGGGACCAAAGTAGGATTAGCAACCAAGCGACACGCAAATGCCTCCAAAATATCTCCATTACTCAAACATTCACAATTAAACTAGTATATAGTCAAATTTAATTTCTAACATAGTAGGCATATAGCAGGCATTGTCCAGGTTTATGTATCAACTTTCAGATAATCCCCTTATTCAAATAAGAAAATATATCTATATCAACATCTAAAAAATCATAAACTTCTCCACCATGATATGATTTTATCCCCTTGTATCCTTTTTTTCCATCTTCATAACACCACCATGATAAAAATCTCAAAGTAATCAATTCAAAAAGTATTTTAACCTGAAAAAAATATTAACAGTTAACCCTTAACAACAACGACACAAAACATACAACAACGAAAGAAATCATGTGAATGAAAGATGAAATATTGTAAACTTGAAAAAAAATTAAAGATGAAATAACCCTAACCTAAATAGTATGAACTTTAAAGTAACCCTAGAGATGAATAACCTTTTCAGATATGGAGACGGCAACCCACGATGAATGATGGATACTTCTATTGTAACCACCGAATCCTAGGAACCATCGATTTGCTTCCACCAAACAATGAACGCCTCGATTGTAAACACCGATTTGCTCCGAATATGACAGTGAAACCTTGATTAAAACTAAAAGTATGACTCAAAAACACTATAAAATCAAAGAAATCTTTAGCTAAAATTAGGATTTACGGCCGAAATTTTCAATCAGGTTTTGGTGTTCTTAGAGAAACTAAATGGGTGGGTGAATAGATGGATTTGGGTGAACAGAAATGGATTTGGGTCAAATGAATCGATTTGAAGGTCTTAAAATACGTGGCTTCACTAGGAGATGAGTGAATCTCACTCTATACATGATGTCCTGGGTTGGTTGATGGGAGGGGAAAATAAATGCACTTTTTTGTACTAAAGTTTTATAATAGGCCGACTCAATAGTAAAAGCATGTAACTGACTTTTGGATACATGTTTAGGGAGCAATTTATGTCTTTATCTTTATAAATATTATTTTTATAAAAGTATATAACTTATAGATTATCATTGATAAATTAATTAACTTGCATATACATAGATAGTGTATACAAAATCTATATGTGATGAGTACAATTTTGCGAGTGATAACAAGTCTATATTTTTGCAAGTGAACAGTTTATGTTGCTTAGTAAAAAATTATATGTAATTAGTATTTTAGCAATAATGAGTGATACAATACGAGAACTTGTCAAGAGATGACTCATCTTATCATTTTCTCCAGAATATGTGTAGCACAATTACCTACCAATATGAGGAAATGTTAGAGGTAATAGCCTAATTTCCAGTGGAATATTATGAGGAGTCCATGCTAATATTTGGACATCAATGATGTCTTTCTTACACAACTAATATTCTATTTATGATTGTATATATGGATCCATTTTATGCCTTCGACTAAAGTGAATTTAATTGTACCCTATATGAGTTAATTGTGCCTATTCCCCGTACATTTGCTTCATTTTTATGTTGATTGTCACGCTCCAAGCCTACATCCTGGACGTGGCCAGAACCCAATGACCATTTTTATCCTTGAGCTAACCCTTGATATGGCTTACTTAACTCATCGAAAGTCTTAACTCGGATAAAACAGTCTCATCATATAACTTAAGGCGATAATAAATTAGCCAAACTGACATTTAAGTCTAATAACAAAGTATTTGAATTACATAAATAAAAGACTCGAACTGACTATCTGACTGACTGTTTGTTCATGAAGCCTATAAAATACTAAGATGAATGTTAGGACAGACCCCACAACATTGTAATAATGAAAAGAAAATTGAAAAGCATAAAAAGGGCCGGAATGCGAGAAGCCTCACCACTGACAACTGAGTGCTCAAACTAGATCAATGAGGTGTTGTATGTTGATCCTGGTTACCTACGTCTGCATCATAAGACGATGTAGTCCGACTGGTATCAGTACATTGAATGTACGAGTATGTGAGGTGGAATGCTAACATAACTTAAGCTTGAAAGGAGTAAGGAAAAACCCTTACATTGGTTCTGCTCAACTCATGGATACTCAACTTAATATATAAGGCAGTAAAACACATGCGATATAAATATAAATAAAACTTTAAAGCAACTGAAACAATCTTAGTTCTTCAAAATAAAACAATAACGAACTTAACTTTACTCATTTAAAGTGATATAACTTCTCTGGGATATTCTCTAACCGACAACCATCACTGTGAGCCTAAGTGATGATACAATATTTTATCTCACGCTGTCAAGGCCATCATATTCCTTGCCATCGGTATAGGACCTTACTTAACTTAGTGGATCCACTAGCTTAACTTGCATGATCATCTAAAAAGTATGACCCATTAACACCTATATGCTACATGGTTTACATGGGGACTTGAGTTAATATGAATTCTTATCCCCACATGGGTGCTCAATACTACTCCCAAATATACTTAAGCTCATGCTTTTAAAATAACTTCCTTTCTTTGGGTTGAGATAATTGCTCAGCACTAAGCTTTAAAAGCTCTCGTAGAATTAATGTTCTCTTTCAAAAATCTTTTGAGATATCTTAGTTTCCTCTTAACTTAAATGGAAAAACATTTATAAACTTTCTAAGGAATACTTAGTTCCCTTATATATTTTAAGAAATGAACTCAACGCTTTACTCTTTGCTTGACTTGAAACTTTTGATCTTATCAACTCTTTAGGGAATACTTAATTCCTTTATACTTCTTTGAAGGAAAGACTTCAACTTTTACTCTTTCTTTAAATCAAAACTTGAGCCTTATGAAGTTAAAATGTTTAATAAGACTGTCAGAACTTTAAGAGACTTTACTTTGACTTATTTCTTAACCTTTAGACTTAACTTTTAGCTTCTTAGACTTTGATCTTAACTTTCCTTGAATTGGATTATGGATTCAAGGTTCATGATTTCATATTTAGGGATAATTTCATGATGTTTAGATGTACCCTACAGTGTTGAAATCGACTAAGAATTATAGGTTCATCATTTAGGAACTAGTACGAAAAGATGGGGCAAAATAGAGTCTCCAGGCGTATGTGGCGCTCTAAGAGGCGCGGATCACCAGAGCATGGCGGATAGAATCTGTCCTGAGGGGTTCTAGATGGCGCAGCGCGCCAGAGCCTGACATACAGAGACAATCCTATCTCCATTATGTACCCCTTCAAGTGCTGATAGACCGCGAGCTCCTGTTGTTATTTATTGGCATGGACTGAACACTGTCCTGAGGGGCTCTGGTTGGCGCGGCGCTCCACGGCCTGTCTGACGGGATATTCGACTTTTCTTCTCTGTTTTTCAACTCTAAACCCCCTAAACTTCCATGGATATCACCCCAATAACTTAGGATCACTAATGACCTAATTGCATAAACATTAGACTCGAAACATCCCAAAAACATGAATACAATCACTAAAAGCATACTACAACTCAACCAACAAGAAATCAACCATTGTTCTTGAAGAACTTCAACGTTCATCATTCAATTTACTCAAAACTTATTGAATTAAAAAATTGGTGTGTGGGTGAACTAACCCAACACAGAAATATCTCACTTACCTCACTAGGGATCACCCTCGACGAATTCCACTCGCGAAACCTTAGCGTTCTTGATGAATTCTTGATCTTTCTCTCATTTTCTCCTTCTCTTCTCTTTTCTCCCAAGCCATACGAGTGAATTGATTTTATAAAACTGACTTAAGGCTTATTTTTACTCCTAATAAACCCTTTAAACAAATTAGGAAATGATGGGTGAAAAGACAAGTTTTCCTTTACTAAAATCTAGACTTGGACTTTCCCCACTTCAACATTCCAACTTCCGAAAGGCATATCTCCCTCATACGATATCAAAATCGTGCAAACTTGAGGGCTTCAGAAAGATATCTTCAAGGGCTTTCCAACCATATAAAGAACTGACTCTAACTCATTCTGAGCTAGAAGTTATGACAATTTTAAAATAACCAAAAACTCACTTTCTTAACTTAGAAAATTTTCCAGATTTTTCCTATTCTTTTCCCTATAAATTTTAGTTTATTAGCTTATTCTTGGCTATTACGAACTAGGAGATGTTACCGTGATATTAATAATACTATAGTAAGTAATGTTATGTTTTGGACATCAATGATGTCTTTCTTAGCTTACACAAGTAATACGGCTTGTTTATGTATTTTTTATCAACTTGAGGCTATGTGATTAATTTGAGAAATTCCAAGGTTTAGTTCTAGGGTTATGATCATTCTTATTGAAGGAAGAATAATTTTAAAAGAAAGATTGAGGACATAACACCCCGCATCAATTTAACTAGTCAAAAGTTGATGACTTTGTTTAACAATATAAGAATGAGGTGGTAAGTGGATAAATATATTTGAAAGTATTAAAATGATGTGATTTAAGCAAGTGTAAGTTGACAAGGAATCGAGGCTCTTATACCTATCTGAGTCTAATTTTCAACAAATGAAATCATTTATTACTCTAAGTTTGGAGTAAAATATTATGATCAAGTGTTTTTCCCTCTGTAAAATAGTACAAATTTGGGTTATTTTTGTGTGCATAATAATCCATTGCAGTATACTATATTAAATTGGTGCATAAAGATTATATTTTTATATTTCAAGAATGAAATAAAAAATCAAATCATTCATTAATCCATAATAATGAATCTACATTTTAAATTGGTGCATAAAAATCACGTTCATCTTCAATTATCATGTTGTGTAATATACGATATGTAGTCATTATATCATGTATCAGAGTCTATATCCAAACAAGAACAACAACAAATACTTAAAAAAAGAAACTGATAATCACAACGACAGTCACAACCGCAATCACAATATCTGGATCATGTCTTAATTGTTTTTCAAATAGTGCTAAATTTGGAAACGATCTACCAAATTGCTAAATTATTGTTGTGATAAATTAATAATTGAAAAAAATATACAAGTACCTTCTGGACATACTCTCTAAATATGAAGAATATACAGTGATATAGAGATAAGTTGAAGTGTTTATTTTCTATTTTATTCTTTATTTTTTATATTTTGAGAGTAAAATTTTAGAAAATGAAAAATAAAATAAAGGTGAATCAGAGAACATGTGGGAGAAAGAGGGAGGAAATGGACAAAAGAGCCTGCAAAAAGCCAGAGAGTTTAGTATGAGCTTTTTTATTATTTTTTAAAAAAATAAAAATAAATAAAGGTGTGAGTTAGAGTGATGCAGACAGCACATAACAGCAAATTTGGGATCCCAAATTACCCTATAAATATTTTCTTCATTAGAACTTTTAAGACATAAATTTTTATTTCAAGTTATTATATAGTATGGTTTTCGCAATAATCTTTCTATAGATACCAGAAAAGTATATAGTTGCGTTGATTAGGGACACCAATTCCTTCCATTTTAGAATCTTTATTTATGTTTAATTAATTTGATTTTGGTGTTGTGGAAGTGGACAAAAAACTGATTTAATTATAATTATTAGATGGGCAGGAATTCATATTAATAAGTAGTAATAAGTCAAAAACATGAAAAACATGTCCTATTAAAAGATAGTATGCTCCAAACTAGTCAATTCACACAATCGAAATATTATATGGCATAGTCGCATAAATAGGTTAAAAAGTTTTCTATTTAATGAATATTGCTGTAAGGCAAATTTATCGGTGAACAACTAAAGTCGAAAGTTCGGAGTCAAAAGAGCAACAAGAATGATTAAAAAAATTTAACAATTTGAAAATGAAACTGAAAGTATAAAAATATTGATAAGTTTGTTAACGGCGTCAAGTTACCAGGTAAGGCACATGACATCATGTATCTTACAGGAGACGGTTGACTTAAAACGTTCACTTTTCATTATTTATATAGTTATTTTAATATTTTAGTTACGTTAACACTTTTCAAATTTCATTATTGTAATTTGCATCTTGTTTTGATCGTTGTACTATAGTTAATCTAAATATAAAATTTGTTTCAATTGTTATTTATTTATCAACTTCATTTATACCCACTTTATTTTGATGGTTGTACTGTATATTGTTAGCTTTGTACAACACAAGTTGTCATGTGCCTTGTAAGGCACATGAAGTCATGGGCCTTACCCCATAGATTGATGCCGTTTACAACGTATGAATAATTTTTTCCTTTTGATTTCATCCTTAAATTGTAAGGCACAAGCTGCCATGTGCTTGTAAGACTAAGACAGATGATGTCATGTGCATTACTCTATAACTTGATGTCATTAACGACATATCAATAATTTTTCCACTTTTCTTGTTAGATTTGGGCTCCTCAAAATTAGGAAAATTTGTTGAGTTTTCTGTGTGCTCCTCCGAGTTGGGTTCAGACTTTTCACATAGGCTCTACCTCCCAAGTCCTCAATTTCCCTTCAAGTTTCTTGCATTGGATAATCATCAATCGAACATAACGATTAGAATAAAGAGTGATCATAAAATTAAATAAAACATGCGATATAAATAAACACACCCAAAATCACTGGGTTACTTGAAGTGAGAGGAATCAAGATTGAGTGATTTTTTTGTATGATTTTGAACATGACTTGGTTGGTTGTAAAGACTAAATGTAGAATTGGAGTTTTGCTCATTCACTAACTTGTGTTGTATTGTCAGTCTGGGACATTTCTGATAAGGGGGATTAGGTCAAGGTGTAGTTTGCTTATTTGGTTAAGGTACACTTGGGTGTTGGCATGAGAAATGGAGAAAGAGGAATTTTGGTGTTGATAGAATAAGACAATAAGGGATCGTTTGGTAGGCTGCATTAGAAGAAATAGTACATGGATTATGTAAGGTGTTATTTAATACTATATTTAGTAGGAATTTGAGCCTATGTATAACTAATCCATGGATTAGTTATACCTCCAACATGGTATTATGGGATGTATTACTAATACCTTCCATTTGGAGGTATTAGCTCTAATACCATGGGACTATTCTAGGTAAAGACAAAAATACCCCTCAAATCCTTTTAATATTTTATTTATTTTTTGATTTTATATTTTATATTTTATATTTATACTAATAAAGTTATTTAAATAAATTAGCTTACAAATTTTATTATTTAGATATAATTTTTTATTTCTAAATATAAATTACTTAATCTATTTATTATTAATATAAAATATTATAATCCGACTAATATGTTAATGTTGATGTATGAATTTAAGAACAATTCATAAGTAAAATATTGTCTCTTAATGAAAGTTCATTAAACATTACACAAGTAGTCTAAAACAAGAGTAACAAGAGTGTGTGTGTGTATATATATATATTACACACACATCTCGAGTATAAAAATAGTTTAATTTATTTTTCTACATTTATTTTATATTTTTATTTTATTTTATGATAAAGAGTTTTTTTTAAAATTTATTGATACAAAATAAAGTTCAATAAATTTTCTCTATAATTATTATAGTTGTGTGACTTTTGAGTTATTAACTCTTAAGATGACAATTATTTACTCTCAAATAATTTAAGTGAGAAAATAGTGAACATGACAATAAAAATTTTATTCTCCTAACTAATTAAAAATGTTATAAAAAAATAACATACTCCGTTAATTATCTACGTTGACTCAATTACATGAAATATAAAATCTCATAATAACTCTAGGGTATAAATGGAAAGTTTTTTTTAAAAAATTTTTTAAACCACACATAAAATTAGATAAGAAACAATGAACCAAACACTTGATAAAAATAATCTCTGCATTGCTAATCCTTGCATTATTCATTTTTGTACCAAACAACCCCTAAGTGGTTTCAAAAAGTCTCTATGTGAAAGAGAGTTTAGGTTGTAATCGGATGTAGCCTCAAATGGTAGAGTTAGTAACATAAGAAGGACGACTTGAGATAAGGTGTACGAGTCATGGTAACATCATTAGACAGTAAAATGGGTGATGTTAATGATTATATCTCCAAGTTTCATGTTTCTCGACTATTTTGCATGATATTAGATATGGTGAATTTGGATCGATCGATTATGCTTATCAGTACGTGTACTTCTACCTATCTTTCTTTTTGGTGGGAACTGTCTTATTATTTTAAGCCTTTCAATCTTTTGGGGAGGGTTCAATGTATTTTTTTTACAAAAATATTATATGCCCTTTAACTTGGTTTCATATCATATTTATGTCTTTCAGCTTTTGGATGTGTATAATTAAGCATTTTACCTTGTATAAGATTGAAGAAGAAGATGCACGCATACATGACATAATACATATACGACGCCATGCATGTAGGACACAAAATATCAATGTAGGATGCTACGTAAGATGAATGTGTCTATTTTGTTCAATTGTATACAAGTTAAAGTGTCTACTTATGTATACTCAAAGTTGTATGACGTAGTTATAAGCTATAATCAAGTTAAAAGGACATATCCATGTATTATGTCTAAGTAAAAAGTAAATAGACCCTACTTAGACAATCAAATTTTGCCAGAGCCTACCCCAGCCAATCAACATGAGACAAAAGAATTGAAGCTCTCTCTAGAAAAGAGCTTGCAATTTGGTTTGATGAATTTAAGAGGTATGCATTTCCATTTCGAACTAAAAAGAACAAATAAGAATGAAAAATAAAAAATTAAAAAAACTATAGCAATTTTAATTAATGGTCATTGACTGTCCAGTAGATGTGAAGTTGTTTGATTGTAGTGGCCATAACTTAATTGCAGGAGTTGGCCATCTTTTAATTGAATGCTTCAAACGAGGATGCAGCAATTAATTTGAGATGTGCACTTCATCTACTAAGATATTGTTTTATATATAGTTTTTTTAAATCACTTTTCTTTTCTTTATTTTATTTGAACTTTTGGGGAAGGGGTTGGATGAAATTAGTGGGCGTTTGAACATGTTTTATGGTAAAATTTGATTGAAAAAAGTAGTTTATTTTTTAAAGTGAAAACGCTATTCAAATAATTATTTTTGTGCTAGGCTATGACTAATTGGGGCTTTTTTATTTTTTGGAAGTGACCACAATTTGTTTGGAAAAAAAAAAAGAAGAAGAGATGGCCAATTCGAAAATTTAAAGAGGCAAACGTGAACATTTCCTAGCAAGATTGGATTCAAAAGTTTTTTCTTTCTTTTAGTTACATTAGAAAATCTGGGTTCCTATTAGTATATATCCTAAAGTTTTCTATTGCATTTCTCCCCATGTTTAACAACATAAAGAATATGTTTTGCTTGTTTAAAAAATTGATTGTGTCAACTATTATACTCTTAATTGGTAAACATTAACATGCATTAGAAAAACTGCAAAGTAAAATTTAAAAAGACGGTAAGGATGAACAATTAGTAGTTGTTATATATATATATATATATATATATATATATATATATATATATATATATATATATATATATATATATATATATATATATATATGTTTGTTTTTCAATTCCGACCACTTCAATCTCATAAACAGTCTCAAATTTTATATATCGAGATATTTCAAGTCTTCTGATATATTTCATGACATGCGAATAAATGGAGATCTTTCTACTTTATGTTCGTTGATTTTTTTTACTGACAAAAGTAGAATTTCTTTGCGTATATTGTTGATTGCGTATATCTCGACCGGTAAATTTTTTATAAAAAAAGTCTAATAAAGTGATATATTGTGTTATTATGGTCGATATGGTAGCTTTCAGCGACAAATACAAGTGTAATACAAATATGCGTGTAAGTTGTAAGTTAATTTCATTGAGGTAGAGAGATATTGTATGCCTGCAAATATAACAAATATTGCTTGTGCTTGAATGACACATACAACTATATACGTTTTAAAATACAAGTGATACAAATATGTGTGTAAGTTGTAAAGGTAGATATATTGTATGTGTGCAAATATAACAAATTTTGCTTGTGCTTGAGTAACACATACAACTAACTATATACGTTTTAAAATCAAGCTCGATATGCTTCGTACTAACTCAAAAACTTATCCGATTTTTTCAGCTCAACATGAAAATTCAGAAGAAAAAAAAAACAATAGACAAATAGACGAGAACCGTGCTATTACAGCTTTGGCCTAACTCCCATATTTCTTTAAGAAATTCATTTTAAATATACAAATAACTAATTTGGAACCTATAAATAACTCAAACGGCTTAAAATTCAAATCCTGGATCAACCTCTACTACCACCCTGCACAAATTGGACAATCGACCTCCACGGATGAGCGAAGCAGAGGGGAAGTGGATTACAAATGACACAATCTTTCACCATTCTACATGGAGATAGTTCCAGTGAAGATGATCATGAATAAATTCGCCATACGCAAATCTATAACACATACATTTTACATTCTTGAAAATCTAAAGGATTCTTTAACAAGCAAGGACATTAAAGCCCATTTAGTAATAAGGAAATATGTGAAATTAACCTAAGTAGTAAAAGTAGAAGTTATACTTCAGGCTTCACCTTTACATCTCCATTTGGCAATAGACTTTGCGCTTGAGCCAAACGTTTTGCCTCCTGCTTAACACAGAAACAATATAAATGTCTGCTACAACAACCAGAAACTAGCAATAATGTGCGGAAGTTTCAAGAATAGCTCCATTTTTTTTTTTTGAGAAGGTCAAGAATAGCTCTACTATTGAAGAGTATCAACAACTCAGTGTATCAAAAGTTGAACTAAACAAAAATAACTTAACAAGTCTTTCACAATACTGCACAAAAACACATTAATTGCCCAGAGGCTGTATCATGAAACTGTCTAACGTGATTTTTTTATCAGGAGTACGCACTCCTTGAATTGAAACAGCAAACGCTGTCATGCAGCATTAGAAATTCTAGTAATATGTGTGACTATCTATATAGAGTCTACAGAGTATTAATTTGATCTGAGCATAATCTAACAATTTGAAAACACAAGTTAATTGAAAGTTCAAGGTTCAAGTCTCATTAGTACCTATAACCAAAACGAATGTCCAAGTGCTTGGACGGAAACCAGAAAGAAAACACCAACACATGGGGGACTGTTAATACAAAAAAAAATTATTTTCTCCTCTATCAATTCCATTCACATATGAGCCAACACATTCTTTGTTTTTCTTAAACAGTGTAAGATTGCATCATCCTCGGATGGAACCTCAAACATTCCCAAATTATTTTAAGACAATGTTAGGCCTTGATTTACCCTGCCAGTTTATGGACCTTAGATTTCAACAAATATAATAAAGTAATTTGGGCTGCATCTATAAGATGGCGGTCAATGGGAGTATTAACTTAACAGCTATAGAAAAAATATGCTTAGTATATTAACTTGATAATTGAAATGCTCATAATATCTGAAGTATTGAACAAGCAGATGGAACTTACAGCTGCAGAAGCTGCACGAATCTCCCTATAAGCTTCCACTTCCTCAGGGAAAGCCTGTTCAAGGTCCTCCAGAAGATGTCCTCGCAAACCCTGTGACAGAAGATTAAAGAACTCAATACTTCTTTTTTGAAATGATAGGTAGTATTGATGTCAAATACCAGCAGTAAGAAAGTGCTGTGATTACATCCAAAAAGAAAATAAAAGACCCTGACTAATCCATACAAAAGACTAAATGAACCGTGACAGTTCCTTATGCTCTTATCAATTCCATTTTACACCACAACAGTAAAAACAAAACACAGTCAGACTTGACAAATCTTCAAGAATGACTTCTTGTCTTAGCTGGTATTGTGTTCCACGTTCTTAAGATGCTTGGAAAGGTCTTCTGCTCCTTAACCCGACAGTAATTCATCACCCATTTAATGCCCAAATAATTTAGAGGAATCTGCTATTAATGTGAGGTGGCAGCACAGTGGTAGCCTTGTAGGAATAAGTGATTTGACAGTTTTTGTTTCCTCCTCACAAGTAAATAACCCATACATTCCATGCTTTTCAAATATTTAGGAAATAATAGAAAAAAATTACATGCATGCATGTGACAGAGAGAAGTCCGCACGCTAGTCCTACATTAATACATACTGCCGTCTTTACATGTCGGTCAAAGTGTATCCTCAATCCTTTTCATCTTCTTACATGCCTGGGCTATTTATTTTCTGAAGCAGCCTTGATTTGGTTTCAATTAACATGCATCGATCAGATCATGTCTTAAATCAATTCTTTGGTTTTACCTTTTTGTCCAACTGACAATACTATTGCTTCATTTAGTAACTCTCTTTTTGGCCATCTATACCGTGAATTCTAAATACTTCTACTACTCCATCAAAACTACCCAATGCACCCAGGGATCGTTTGGTAAGTATGTCTTAGAAAATCTAATACATGTATTAGTTATGGCAGTATTATTTAAAACTCCGGTTGGAAGGATTTTGAGCTTATGTACTAGTTATACACCCTATTCATGGATAAGCATGACTAAGGACAGAAAATTCTTAATATATTGAGCCAAACAGTAGATAAGAGAGAATACCAACGTAACTCATCTTAGCATTCCTAGAACCAACATTACAAAGATAATCTCTTCAGTATTATTCTTATACGGTCTACCAAATGACGCTACGGAGTAATTTACATTTGACAAATTTTAGTTTGTAATAAAATAAAACTTTTAGGCTTCTCTGTTTACTTCTCTGAGGAAATGCTCTTCTTTTCTTCATTGCTATTTACTTGTTCTTCTGTTTGTGATAAGGCAAAAGTTCTTCTCTCTTATTCTTTTTTTTCTCATTCGATATTCGATATTCACATTGGGCCGACTAAATTCAAGAGCACGAACTCGAAATCTTTAATTAAGAATAAAAGAATATCCACTACAACATTTTTTTATCATAGACACTGAGGTTAGAACATACAAACATTCAGCACAAACAGGGAAGTACAGTTCATCCTTCTTCCTTACCATTGAAAAGCTAAGGACTTTTTCAAAATAACATACTCCCTCTGTTTTAAAAGATGACCTAGTTTGATTTGGAATGGAGTTCAAGAAAATAGAGAAACTTTTCAATCTTGTGTCATTGAAACAAGCAGAATGCACAATAAAATGTTCAACATGAGGTTCAGTATAAATTGATAAAGCCAAAAACAAATCCAAATTTCTGAAATTTCCAGATATCCACTAGGTCACAAGGTAGACACCAAACAATATTAAAGGCACTGAAGTAAAAATTAACCTTGAATGCATCAGTTTTCCCCTTAGTGATTTGGTTCTTGGCGATACAACTATTCAACACATCCCTTGTAAATTCATCTGGATTCTTCCCATCATCAATCAAGCTACAACACGAAAATTATCACATATCAGTGGTAAAACCAAAATAAATATGACAAGAATAAACAACGCATAAACAGATAACATTACTTCAGAACCTCCATTGGCACTTGAATATTGCATTTCTCTCCCAGTTTCGCCATATTATCAAGCTCAAGCACAAGATTATTCCTAATCCCAAAAAAAAAACACAAAAATCAAACTAAACCAAAATCCAAAGTGAATTAAGATTATCCAAATTCACAAGTACATAGCTAAAAAGGAATATACTTACATGCGTTGAAGAAGAGGAAGTTGAGATGAAACGTTGTAAGAAGAGACGGTGAGATTAAGCTGGTGGAGAATTCCTAGGGTTTTGTCGATTGAATTTATGACTTGATTGAGATTCTGTTTTGACTCCTCAGCTGGTGAACCGGCGGCGGAAGCAACGGCGTTGGCCGCTAAATCGGCCGGTGATGCGTCGTTGGATCTAGGGTTAATTATTCCGTTGCCGCCGATGCTACCGGCAGCAGAGTTATGCTGCGACGAGTCCATTTGTTACCGATACCAACGAGGAAGAAGAAACAATAATAAGCTTCTTTCCACAATTACAAGTTAAATATCTTTGGACTCAACTGCAAAACGTAAAACTTAAAGGACTCATTCGTATACTATACACATATTTAGTAAGTCCTAGACTCGACTATAAAATATAAAATAGAAAATGTATTATAAATCTATTGAATGAGTGTATAGTTTATAAAGTTAGTACATGAACAACTTTCCGTATTCACTAGGTTTCATGAATCTTTTTGGATAAGAATATATCTATTTATTATGATACTTAATATGGTGACTTTTGGAGTGATTTCTCAACCTATAAGTAGGGTTGTTCATCCACTATTATATGATATACATATGAAACTTATATGCACTTGAATAAGAAGAAAGTTTTCTCCTACATCTATTTCTCTTGTCTTCTTTCTTTATATTTATATAAATTCTGAGCTTAGATTTTATAATACGTTATCAGACGAGTCTCTAGCCAATTGAGAGTGAGTGTTAGTATTTCTTTAACTCATGTTTTGGTTGATCTCGTTATGAGAATGAAGGTATTATTTGCATAAAATCAGGTATGTATTTTCTTAAATATTTTATGATTTAGAATAAAATAGTATTCAGTCACTAATAATTATCAGGAACCAAAGGCATATACAACTATTGGTTGAATATGACATGTTATACAAAACTTCTTAAATGGAAGAAGGTATAAAATTTAAATAGCATGAGTTTGAATATTATTTTGATTGTTTTGAAAGACTCAAAGGGTAAGTCATGTTATACTTCGGTCTATTATACCGTTAGCTAAGAGTAAAACGATAGATTCAAGTTTCATCGCATCAAAAGGGTAAGACATCAGGTTAAAGTCTAGATGCACCATAATGAAAAATATTTGAGGATAAGACGATAGATTCAAGTTCTATCGCACCGAAAGGGTAAGACATCAATTTGAGTTTTGATGCACCGTGATTGGGTTCAAGTCCCATAGAATTATGGCGTAACACGCCTTATATGGGTAAGACATTG
This sequence comes from Solanum peruvianum, assembly GCA_027705065.1. Classification (NCBI taxonomy): domain Eukaryota; kingdom Viridiplantae; phylum Streptophyta; class Magnoliopsida; order Solanales; family Solanaceae; genus Solanum; species Solanum peruvianum. The sequence continues at coordinate 50,705,999 of JAKWJD010001762.1, forward strand.
AGTTTGAGCCAATGCATCATAGCGATGATAAAATGATGACTAGGAAAAATAATATATTTTTGATGAAAAGCCTTGAAATTTGTCCTATTGAATCTGCTCTATTTCTTGAAATCTGATGTTGACTTGCTCCATTCTATCGTATGAATGTGGTAGCAATAAATAATTTGTCTAAAAGATGACAAATGATTAACTATATGAAAAAGGGCATGAAGGGACGGAATTATAATAGTCATGATTGTGGTAATTATAAAAGGAAGAAGATTATGAGTTCTTCAAATAGTCCTTCAAAATGTGAAGGCAATTTTTATTATCAAAATGATATGAAATGTCATTGTACTTATGAATGTTGTAAACCCAATAATTTGACAAGTTTATAAATCCTCCATCAAGAGACAAGAAGATAAAGTGATAGTACATTTGATCTTTCAAAGTGATGTTGAGGTGTGTTTTGAAAATATGATGAATTTTAAAATCATGACAATGTACTTATAATTCATATTAATGATTAGTTCATTCCTTGAAGAGAATATGATTTCTGATGAGTATCGTGAATGTCGATCATTCTATAAGAGAGTGGGTCAAGATGTGATAAAACATTATTGGTTGAATATATGTCACAACTCACCTCTATGGAGGTTTGAAAAAAAATGATATATGTCAAAACTCACCTCTACGGGAGGTTTGAGAGGAAACAAATTTTATTTGGCAGAAACGGTTAATGGTATTGTATGTTCATACGTCACTATGGTATGTTTATTTTGAACTATCGAAAGGGCAAAAGAAAGAAATAGTTCTTGCCTATAAGGGTTGTGGTCATTATAGTGTGGCAATACAAATTTGTCATTGGTTATGTACCTATGGTACAAGAAAATTAAAGCAAGAAACATGTCTTGCTCGTAATGATTTTGACCATGACAATAGTAATATAATTTCCTCCTTGAAGGAGATGTTCACCATAAGGATGGTGTCATGCAATATGTGATAGTACACAAAATTAATGGCAAGCTCTAATGAGTTGTGATATTGCCAGAGAAATAATATTGGGGTACAGATTGATAAATTGACAAATGAAATATTTGTCCATCAATCAACATATACAAAAAAGTTTTGATGCGAGTTTTATATGGATAAATCACATTTATTAAGTACCCCAATATTATAAGATCGCTTGAAATAAATGATGATTCATTTTGATCTCAAGAGAGGGATGAAGAGCTTTTTGATGATGAAACTCCATATCTTAGTGCAATCAGGGTACTAATGCATCTTGCTAACAATACTCGGCCAGATGTCTGTTTTGCAGTAAATTTACTGATAAAATTCGGTTCTTCCCTAACAAAAGAACATTGAAATGGTGATAAGTATATACTTGAATATCTTTGAAGGACCATAATAATGAGTTCATTCTATTCCGAAGAGTTCAAGTCAGAGTAGATTGGTTACGCAGATGCAAAATATTTATCTTATCTGCATAAAACACGATTTCAAACACGCTATGTTTTTGCATATGGAGGTACAATAATATCCTGGTGATCAATGAAGCAAATGTTGCTATCCAGAAATAAAAGCCCTCCATGAAGCAAGTTGAGAGTGCGTCTGGTTGAGATAAATGACACACAATATTCAGGAAATGTGTGGTTTTTCATTGAAAAAAAGAATATACCGACCACAATGTACGAAGATTGGAGACATCATTGCAAGAAATTAAGTGATGTTTTAATTAGGGGGAGTATAATACACGTTGTACTCTTTTTTTCCTTGATCGAGGTTTTGTCCCTCTGGGTTTTCCTGGCAAGGTTTTTAATGAGGCAAAAAATAGTGTGTATCAAAAGATATGTGTACTCTTTTTCCTTCATTAGAATTTTTTTCCAATGGGTTTTTCCTAGTAAAGTTTTGACGAGGCACATTGTCTATGGACATCCAAGGGGGAGTGTTATAAATCCATTGAATGAGTGGATAATCCATAAAGTTAGTACATGAACAACTTTCCATATTCACTAGGTTTTGATGAACCTTTTTGGATAAGAATGTATCTATTTATTATGATACTTAATATGGTGACTTTTGGAGTGATTTCTCAACCTATAAATAGGATTGTTCATCCACTATTGTATGATATACATATGAGACTTATATACACTTGAATAAGAAGAAAGTCTTCTCCTACATTTACTTCTCTTATCTTCTTCCTTTATACTTATTCTATTATGAGTTTGATTTTATAATAAAATGGATATATTATACTCTTTTTGTATTCAATTATTTGTTCATTTTTTTCATTGTTCGCCCCAATTACTCGTTGATTTTGACAAATAAAAAAAAGAACAATAATTATATCCTCAATTAATTATTTTGAAAAAGATAGAACTTTTTGAAAATTTTAAATTTTTAATTCATCTATTTCATAATTAATAGGGGTAAAATGTAATACTCACTATATGTAACGACCTGTTTAGTCGTTTTGAGCAGCTGATTTTATTTATGGAAAAACTGGCCAAGACTACGGACACTACGACGGACCGTCATAGGCACGACGGCCCGTCGAGGGTGTATCGTTTCAGCATACTTAGAAATTCTGAAATTGGTACTGAAAATCGACTCTCTGTAATTTGTGACGGACCTGCAGGACGTGCCGTCACATCCACGACGAACCGTCGTGAGCTCCCGTTGCAAAACACTTCAACTCTTGAGAAATTGGTACGGGAAACGAGTCTCTGACCATCAGGACGGAGGTGCAGGACGGACCGTCACTGGTGTGACGGGCCGTCACAGTTCACCTGGATTTTGGGAGGCTGCGACGACCATCATGACGGACCGTCGCAGGCACGACGGCCCGTCACAGGTTGCGCAAATCCCAGGCAGAATAGGATTTCTCTACACGTTTTAAGGGTCGTTTTGGACTATTCTTTCCTTAATTATAAAGATTGAGGGTTAATATTTATAAGTCTAATTACTTGGGGGTTAAAAGAGGTAACCTTAAGTTAATTAGTGGGTTCTATTGTCCTCTTTTAGTCTTAATTATATGATAATTAGGGTAAAGAAAGAAGAGGGTTGAATAAAACAAACAGAAAGAACAAAGAGAAGAGAGGATCGATCGAGAGGGAGGAGGGGAAAACGCAGCTTGAGGATTAGCTTGTTTGATCAATTCTTCGGTGGAGGTAGGTTATGGTTTATTTTACGATATTCGTAGTGAACTCTTAATAGTGAATGATATGTTGATAGTATTGTAAACCCTGCTATGTGCTTAAATTGTATGCTTGTATGAATGTGATTATATATTTGTGATCATATGAGCATGATGAAGTTATTGAATCCCAAATCTCGAAATAAAACCCTAATTCACTTGTTGATGATGATGATGCCTTAGTGTAAAAGAAGGCTTGATAAATTATATAATGAGAATGATGATGCCTTAGTGTAAAAGAAGGCTTGATAAATTATAAATGAGATTGATGATGCTTTAGTATGAAAGAAGGCTTGATGAATTAGGGGATCGGGTGCCACGTTCCGGTACCAGGATAGATATAGAGGATCGGGTGCCACATTCCAGTACCAGGATAGAATGAATATGAGGATCGGAGTGTCACGTTCCGACACCAGGATAGAATATGGATCGGGTGCCACGTTCCGATACCAGGATAGTATATGAGGATCGGAGTGTCACGTTCCGACACCAGGATAGTATATGGATCGGGTGCCACGTTCTGGTACCAGGATAGTATATGAGGATCGGAGTGCCACGTTCCGGCACCAGGATAGAATATGGATCGGAGTGTCACGTACCGACACAAGAGGAAGAAAGATAATGAATCTTGAAAGATAATTAATATACTCAATTTAATGAACCAATTCCCAAATGAGTATGGTATTGAGGCTTGAGTCCTCATGTGTGAACTTGACGAAATTGTTAATGATATATATTGTTGTTGCTACATGTTGAGTATTGTAGTTGAGTTACATTATTATTGATATATACTGTTCCCTATTTTGAGTTGGCCGATGATATTACTCAGTACTTGTGGTTGTACTGACCCCCTACTTTTATGTTTTCTTCTTGTTATTTATGAAATGCAGCAAACGTTCCGTCAACTTCAACTCAGCAGTAAATCAAGCCAGTCTTCGTCACACCGGATCTTCAGGGTGAGCTAATGCTTCTAGCTTGGACTGGGTCTTCTTCTTCAAGTCTTGATGCCTTGAACTTCCGGCATGGACTAGCTTTTTAGTTATTTTTGTTCTTAGACATTCCTAGTTTAGTAACTTGAGATAGATGTTCTTGTGATGATGACTTCCAAATTTTGGGGATAATAATAATAGTTTTGAATTGTTTTATTAATGAGTTTAAGTCTTCCGCATTTCTTTTGTTGATATTGTATTAAAATGTTAAAGGTTAGATTGGTTGGTTCGCTCACATAGGAGGGTGAATGTGGGTGCCAGTCGCGTCCCCCGATTTGGGTCGTGACAAACTTGGTATCAGAGCATTAGGTTCGTTGGTCTCATCACACAAGAACAGGTCTAGTAGAGTCTTAAGGAACGGTAGGGGGACGCCTTTACTTTTCTTTGAGAGGCTATAAGACTTTAGGAAAATTCCATTCTTTCATTCTTCTTTCGTGCTACTACTTGAGTCCAATTGGTATCTAGGTGATACAAATTGGTATCTGACCATCTTCACTCTATTTCGCAGATGGTTAGAACTAGAGCAATGACCGCACCAGCAGCAACCACGGCAGACACAAGAAACGACTGAGCCAGCCACTGGGGATGTAGCTCGAGGAAGAGCAGCGGCAAGAGGCCGTGGAAGAGGTCGTGGGAGGACGTCCTCTAGAGGAGAGGACGAGCACCTAGCCATCTGATACTAGGCAGGAGTGACTCCTCCACGGCCGAGGAGGTGATAAGAGAGGGTGAGGAAGGGGAGAGTGAACAAGTGCAAAATGAGGAATTGCCACCCCAACCTACCCCAGAGATGATCAACCAGGTACTTGCTTATCTTAGCGGGTTATCCGATCAGGGTCAGGCACCTCCAGTGTTTTCTGCACCAACACCTCCGGTTTCAGAGAGATACGACATGCGGCTACTATGGCTCCCCGCATGGATGCATCATTGGGAATAGGCACATTTCCACGTCTGACTACTGGGCCTATTATGACAAATGATCAGCATGAACTTTTCAGTAAGTTCTTGAAATTGAAACCTCCAGTCTTTAAGGGCGCAGAGAATCAGAGGATGCCTACGATTTTCTGGTTGATTGTCATGAGCTACTACACAAGATGGGTATAGTAGAACGGTTGGCGTTGAGTTCGTTGTGAGCTATCAGTTTCAAGGGAACGCCAAAATGTGGTGGCGGTCACATGTTGAGTGTCAACCAACAGAGGCACCACCTATGACTTGGGAATCATTTTCTACCCTGTTTATGGAGAAGTATATCCCAAGGACTTTGAGAGATAGAAAAAGGGATGAGTTTTGAGTCTCGAGCAAGGTAGGATGACGGTTAACACATATGAGGCTAAGTTTCGTGCTTTATCAGGTATGCCACCCAACATTGTTTCAGTCCACAAGAGCGGATTCGCCGTTTGTGAAGGGGTTGAGGTCAGAATTGCGGATTTCAGCCTTACAGGTAGCGGCTACAGCAACATCCTTCCAAGAGGTGGTAGACTTTGTGATAGAAGTGGAAGGAGTGAAGCCAGATGACTTCACCACGACATCGACATCAAAAAGGTTTCGAAGGGGAGGGAGTGAGTTTAATGGTTCTACTCTAGAGGACAGAGCTCCGGAGGTCACTCAGTTCGACTAATTCAGTCTTCCTACAGACTGTAGTTGGGGGTCCACCTCAGACGGTCAACACTTCTCTGAGAGACCTATGCATGAACCCAGAGAGTGCTATGGATGCGGGGAGATCGGACATATTAAGAGATATTTTCCAAAACAGAGTTATAGACCCCCAATAGTTAGAGGTAGAGGTGGTCATGGTAGAGGCCGTTTTTCTGGAGGACGTGGTGGTCGAGGTAATGGTGGTCACCAAAACGGCAGAGGTGATGGGCAAACTGGAGCCCCTACATCACAACATGGTAGGGGCAACGGGCAAACAAACGAAAGGCCCATTGTTATGCTTTCCCTAGGAGATCGGAGGCGGAGACATCTGATGCTGTCATCACAGGTAATCTTTGGTTTGTGATTGCATGGCTTCCGTATTGTTTGATCCTGGATCCACATTTTCTTATGTATCTTCCTCATTCGCTAATGGTCTAACTTACATTGTGAATTACTTGACATGCCTATTCGTGTTTCTACTCCGGTGGGCGAGTCTGTGGTAGTTGAAAAGGTATATAGGTCTTGTTTGGTGAATTTTATAGGGAGCAACACCTATGTAGATTTGGTTATCTTAGAAATGGGTGACTTTGATGTAATTCTGGGTATGACTTGGCTTTCTCCGAATTTTGCAATTTTGGATTGTAATGCTAAAACAGTGACGTTAGCCAAGCCTGGGACAGATCCGTTAGTGTGGGAGGGTGACTACACTTCCAATCCGGTGCGTATCGTCTCCTTTCTTCGTGCTAAGAAAATGGTGAGTAAAGGGTGTTTAGCTTTCTTGGCACATCTCAAGGACGACACTACCCAAGTACCCTCGATGAGTCAGTTTCGGTAGTCCGTGAGTTTTTGGATGTGTTCCCTGCAGATCTTCCTGGTATGCCACCAGATAGGGATATTGACTTCTGTATTGATCTCGAACCGGGTACTCGCCCCATTTCTATACCCCCTATAGAATGGCTCCCGCGGAATTAAGAGAGTTAAAGGCACAACTCAAGAGTTGTTGAGCAAGGCTTCATTAGACCAAGTGCATCTCCTTGGGGTGCTCCGGTTTTGTTTGTGAAGAAGAAGGATGGGAGTTTTCGGATGTGCATAGACTATAGAAACTGAACAAGGTAACTATCAAGAACAAATATCCCATTCCTCGCATTGATGACTTGTTCGATCAGTTACAAGGTGCTTGTGTCTTCTCTAAAATTGACTTGAGGTCCGGTTATCACCAATTGAAAATACGAGCAACGGACGTGCCAAAGACCACTTTCCGAACTAGGTATGGGCACTATGAATTTGTGGTAATGTCTTTTGGTCTTACTAATGCCCCTGCTGCCTTCATGAGCTTGATGAACGAGATTTTCAAGCCATATTTGGACCTCTTTGTGATCGTGTTTATTGATGATATACTGATATACTCTAAGAGCAAGAAGGAACATGAGGAGCATTTGAAAATGGTGCTAGAGTTATTAAGGAAGAAGAAGCTTTATGCCAAATTCTCCAAGTGTGAGTTTTGGCTAGATTCAGTGTCCTTCTTGGGGCACGTGGTTTCTAAGGATGGAGTGATGGTGGATCCATCTAAGATTGAGACGGTGAAAAATTGGGTAAGACCTACTAATGTGTCAGAGATAAGGAGCTTTGTGGGGCTAGCTAGCTACTACCGCCGATTTGTCAAGGGATTCTCTTCTATTGCTTCCCAATTGACGAACTTGACTAAGCAGAATGTTCCATTTGTATGGTCGGATGAGTGTGAGGAAAGCTTTCAGAAACTCAAGACTTTGTTGACTACCGCACCTATCCTCACCTTGCCAGTAGAGGGTAAACATTTCATCGTTTATTGTGATGCATCCTATTCGGGTTTGGGTGCAGTGCTAATGCAAGAGAAAAACGTGATTGCTTATTCCTCGAGACAATTAAAAGTGCATGAACGTAACTACCCAACCCACGATTTGGAGTTGGCCGCGGTAGTATTTGCACTGAAGCAATGGAGACATTATTTATATGGGGTTAAGTGTGAAATCTATACGGATCATCGTAGTCTACAGTATGTCTTTACTCAGAAAGATTTGAACTTGAGACAAAGGAGATGGATGGAACTACTGAAGGACTACGACATCACTATCTTGTATCATCCGGGGAAGGCGAACGTTGTGGCAGATGCTTTGAGTAGAAAGGCGGGAAGCATGGGAAGTCTAGCTCACTTGCAAGCTTCTAGACGCCCATTGGCTAGAGAAGTGCAGAAATTGGCTAATGACCTTATGAGGTTAGAAATAAATGAGAAGGGATGATTGTTAGCTTGTGTAGAGGCAAGATCCTCCTTCCTTGACAAGATTAAGGGGAAGCAGTTTGACGATGAGAAATTGATCCGGATTTGAGATAAAGTGTTGCAAGGAGAGGCTAAAGAAGCAACAATCGACGAGGAAGGTGTTTTGAGGATCAAGGGAAGGGTATGTGTACCCCGCATCGATGATTTGATCACCACTATTCTTACAGAAGCTCATAGTTCCGGATATTCTATACATCCTGGTGCAACCAAGATGTATCGTGACCTAAAGCAACATTCTGGTGGAGTAGAATGAAGCGAGATATTGTTGAGTTTGTTGCCAAATGTCCAAATGTCAACAAGTAAAGTATGAACACCAGAGGCCCGGAGGAACACTTCAAAGAATGCCATTCCTGAATGGAAGTGGGAGAGGATCGCGATGGACTTCGTGGTCGGGTTTCCTAAAACCTTGGGTAAGTACTACTCTATTTGGATGATTGTTAGGTTAACTAAGTCCGCTCATTTCATTCCGGTCAAGGTGACTTACAATGCAGAGAAGCTAGCAAAAATCTACATCTCAGAAATCGTTCGGTTGCATGGAGTTCCACTCTCCATCATATCAGATAGAGGTACGCAGTTTACTTCTAAGTTTTGGAGGACATTACATGCTGAATTAGGTACTAGGTTGGACCTTAGTACCGCATTTCATACTCAGACCGATGGCCAGTCTGAGCGAACGATTCAAGTGTTAGAGGATATGCTTCGTGCATGTGTGATAGAATTTGGTGGCCATTGGGATAATTTCTTACCCTTGGCGGAGTTTTCATACAATAATAGCTATCACTTCAGTATCGATATGGCCCCATTTGAAGCATTGTATGGGAGGAGGTGTAGATCTCCCATTGGGTGGTTCGATGCATTTGAGGTTAGACCTTGGGGTACTGACCTCTTGAGGGATTCGTTAGATAAGGTGAAGTGCATTCAAGAAAAGCTTCTAGCGACGCAAAGTAGACAAAAGGAGTATGCAGACCGAAAGGTTAGAGACTTGGAGTTCATGGAAGGTGAACAAGTCTTGTTGAAGGTTTCGCCCATTAAAGGGGTGATGCGATTTGGAAAAAGGGGTAAACTAAGTCCAAGGTACATTGGGCCATTTGAAGTGCTTAAGCGAATAAGGGAGGTGGCTTATGAATTAGCCTTGCCCCCAGGGCTGTCCGGAGTACATCCGGTGTTTCATGTGTCCATGTTGAAAAGATACCATGGGGATGGAAACTACATTATCCGTTGGGATTCAGTTTTGCTTGATGAGAACTTAACTTATGAGGAGGAACCGGTTGCTATATTAGATAGAGAGGTTCGCAAGTTGAGGTCGAGAGAAATTGCATCCATCAAAGTTCAATGGAAGAATCGACCGGTTGAGGAGGCTACTTGGGAGAAGGAGGCAGATATGCAAGAAAAATACCCCCATCTGTTTACAGATTCAGGTACTCCTTTTCTACATTGTTTTTCTTATTTTGATCATTCAGGGACGAACGATGGGTAAATTGGTATCTATTGTAACGACCTGTTTAGTCGTTTTGAGCAGCAGATTTTATTTCTGGAAAAACTGGCCAAGACTACGGACACTACGACGGACCGTCATAGGCACGACGGCCCGTCAAGGGTGTATCGTTTCAGCATACTTAGAAATTCTGAAATTGGTACTGAAAATCGACTCTCTGTAATTTGTGACGGACCTGCAGGACGTGCCGTCACATCCACGACGAACCGTCGTGAGCTCCCGTTGCAAAAAACTTCAACTCTTGAGAAATTAGTACGGGAAACGAGTCTCTGACCGTCAGGACGGAGGTGCAGGACGGACCGTCACTGGTGTGACGGGCCGTCACAGTTCACCTGGATTTTGGGAGGCTGCGACGACCATCGTGACGGACCGTCGCAGGCACGACGGCCCGTCACAGGTTGCGCAAATCCCAGGCAGAATAGGATTTCTCTACACGTTTTAAGGGTCGTTTTGGACTATTCTTTCCTTAATTATAAAGATTGAGGGTTAATATTTATAAGTCTAATTACTTGGGGGTTAAAAGAGGTAACCTTAAGTTAATTAGTGGGTTCTATTGTCCTCTTTTAGTCTTAATTATATGATAATTAGGGTAAAGGAAAGAGGGTTTGAATAAAACAAACAGAAAGAACAAAGAGAAAGAGAGGGATCGATCGAGAGGGAGGAGAAAACGCAGCTTGGATTAGCTTGTTTGATCAATTCTTCGGTGGAGGTAGGTTATGGTTTATTTTACGATATTCGTAGTGAACTCTTAATAGTGAATGATATGTATTGATAGTATTGTAAACCCTGCTATGTGCTTAAATTGTATGCTTGTATGAATGTGATTATTATTGTGATCATATGAGCATGATGAGTTATTGAATCCCAAATCTCGAAAAAAACCCTAATTCACTTGTTGATGATGATGCCTTAGGTTAAAAGAAGGCTTGATAAATTATATAATGAGAATGATGATGCCTTAGTGTAAAAGAAGGCTTGATAATTATATAATGAGATTGATGATGCCTTAGTTGAAAGAAGGCTTGATGAATTAGGGGATCGGGTGCCACGTTCCGGTACCAGGATAGAGATAGAGGATCGGGTGCCACGTTCCAGGCAGGATAGAATGAATATGAGGATCGGAGTGTCACGTTCCGACACCAGGATAGAATATGGATCGGGTGCCACGTTCCGATACCAGGATAGTATATGAGGATCGGAGTGTCACGTTCCGACACCAGGATAGTATATGGATCGGGTGCCACGTTCTGGTACCAGGATAGTATATGAGGATCGGAGTGCACGTTCCGGCACCAGGATAGAATATGGATCGGAGTGTCACGTACCGACACAAGAGGAAGAAAGATAATGAATCTTGAAAAATAATTAATATACTCAATTTAATGAACAATTCCCAAATGAGTATGGTATTGAGGCTTGAGTCCTCATGTGTGAACTTGACGGAAATTGTTAATGATATAATATTGTAGTTGCTACATGTTGAGTATTGTAGTTGAGTTACATTATTATTGATATATACTGTTCCCTATTTTGAGTTGGCCGATGATATCTACTCAGTACTTGTGGTTGTACTGACCCCTACTTTTATGTTTCTTCTTTGTTATTTATGAAATGCAGCAAACATTCCGTCAACTTCAACTCAGCAGTAAATCAAGCCAGTCTTCGTCACACCGGATCTTCAGGGTGAGCTAATGCTTCTAGCTTGGACTGGGTCTTCTTCTTCAAGTCTTGATGCCTTGAACTTCCGGCATGGACTAGCTTTTTAGTTATTTTTGTTCTAGACATTCTAGTTTTTAGTAACTTGAGATAGATGTTCTTGTGATGATGACTTCCAGATTTTGGGATAATAATAATAGTTTTGAATTGTTTATTAATGAGTTTAAGTCTCCGCATTTCTTTTGTTGATATTGTATTAAAATGTTAAAGGTTAGATTGGTTGGTTCGCTCACATAGGAGGGTGAATGTGGGTGCCAGTCGCGTCCCCGATTTGAGTCGTGACACTATATCAATAATTTTTTCTCAATAGGTGTATCAATTCGAAAGTGACCAAGTAATTTAAGGACATCGAGAGTATATAATAAATAATAGGTAAAGGGTGAAATATGCATAAAGGCATAACACATAAATGTGTCTTTTAACTTGGCCTTATTTCATATTTATGCCCTTCAATTTTGGATATGCACAAGTAGACACTTAAACTTATATAAACTTGAACAAGTATACATGAGTCATGCGTGACACAATACACTTAGATCAAAAAATGGCATGTGTAGGATGTCATGTAGGACATATGTGTCTGTTTGTTCAACTTTATACAAGTTTCAGTGTCTACTTGTGCAAATCAAAAGTTGAAGGACATGAATGTAGTTTGAAGCCATGTTAAAAGACATATTTATGTTTTATGCAGCACCTAAAGTATGCGAAAATGTCTAGATATATCCTTTTGAAGTTTGGCTCACTCATGTCCTCGTCGTCAAACTTTTCGTACATATATATGCCCTTGTAGATGGTAGTTGCTTCGATAAAAATAACCAATTCATTTTGCTTTTCTTTAAATAAAATATGAATTGACACATTCCTTTTAATTACCACGTGTCATTTATTTGTATTAAAAATGAATAAACATTTTTAAAATAGGATATCCAACCCAAATATGAGTTACCTTCTACGATATATCTCATTCCATATTATTTCTAATCTCGTCAATCTCCGGCTAATCTGCAATGGAGGATTTGAGATTCACAAAAGAACTTATTTGTCCAACAACAATTTCATGACTTTTGGAACCTTCATAACTCACCTCGCTTATCCAAATTCTTGAATGTTTCACAAAATCGATATATTCATCTTGTATTATCCATATTGATAGAGTAAATTGGAACTTTCATCATTTTGAATTAAAGGAAAAAGATGAATATTTGAATTTTTATTTTATGAAGCTATCACAGATTGGAATGGATTGATATCTATCAGTTCTGCATGATTTGTGAGAAAGAAAATTAATTTTATGTTATTCTTTCATATTAAGTGCAACAAACAAGTTTTATTAATGTATCATAAGTAATGTATCCGGATGAAACTTATGTGTCCGGATAGGTGATATTCTATGGAGATTATGTAATTTAGGTCTTGCATATGTGATTCCTATAAATTATACTAATAATAATTTTGGTATAACTTACATAAATACCTTATTGTAAAATCTAAATTACCTTCCATCCCTATTATTTTTATAATTACATAAATCCCATATTTTTTAGACATTTCAGATACATAATTAAGGATCCGGATACATTATTGCTGATACATTATGTATCAATCTGTTGCACTTATTAAGGAAAGAAAAGCTGTAAAATCAATTTAAAATCTCATAGTATCCATTTGTTCCACTAATTAAGGAAAAACTGAAAATAAATTAAGATTCCACAAATTACGTTATTTCATTCAACATTATTATCAAGAATTCAAAATCCTATATTGTAACAACCCAAAAAAATAAATTTCTTCTTCTTGTTCATCATTCTCTCTGTTTCATAAAAGAATATATCGAAATTTTGAAAAGCGGGATGAGTTATGAAGGATTGTATGAAATTGTTGTTGGACAAACGATTTCTTTTGTAAATCTTCATGTTCATCGAATATCTTTTTGATTTTGATTCAAGATTATCGAAAATTTTGAGATTCTAAATTCTTATCTAGTCATTGAAGATCCTTTCCATTTTGATTCAAATTTGACAAAAAATTTGAATTTCAAAATTATTCTCCTAGTTCATTGAAGATTCTTTCAATTTTGATTAAAAATTATCAAATTTTTTGAGAAGATACATCATGAAGATCCTTTCAATTTAAATTGATAAGTGTTGTATTTCTACTAGGTACACTTACTAAGAAAGTGTTGCCCATAAAATTTTAGGTTTGAGATCAATATTATTTTTAGCAACTGTTATGTTACAGATACATTTAGTATAAATTCAAATTTACGTATCATAACTAAAAAATTAGTGCATGATATATATTATTATTTATGTATGTTCTTTTGTTTGAGATCATGACGATCCTTTCGATTGAACTGATAAATATTATATTTTTACTAGATACACTAAATAAGTGTCGCCCATAAGATTTTAAGTTTGACATCGATATATTATTGTTTGATATTGTTATGTATAAGATACATCTAGTATAAATTTGAATTTACGTATCATAACTAAAAAATAGTGTTTGATACATTATTATTTATGTCTGTTATTTTATTTGAGAAATACAAACACTTTAAATTTTTTTTAAAAATACATTATTGTAATTGTTTGAGATCAATATATTACTGTTTGGTAATTGTTATGTATCAAATACATTTTAGTATAAATTTGAATTTACGCATCATAACTAAAATAAGCACTGATACATTAATCGTTAAGTAAGATACATTACATTTTATACATGATACATTAATATGATGTGTCAGATACATTAATCTGATGCAACTGATACATTAATTTAATGCGCAAAAATGAGGGATTTTGAAAATTTGTAAAACAATAGATTTAAAGCTCGAGCATGTGTCCTTCCTCGATTTCTTCGCTCACAAATGTATCACGAATATAATTTGATATTGTGTACGAAAACATATTCTCTCCCTTTTTGTCCTTTATCTTCTTTTTTTCTTCTACTTTCGACTGTGAAAATGATCATTAACAAAAAATTTATGTGTGCTGAAAATTTTTTCTTTGATTTCATCATTTGTGATTGAAATTGCTTGCTTGAGAGTCTTCAATTTTTTAAAAAATAGAGGGAACAATTACATAAAAGAATGAAGAAAAAGTGTCACATCTTGCTAATTGAAAGAACTAGAAAGAAGTTAAAAATTGGAAATAGTCATTTTTGAAAAGAATATAAAAATTTGAAAAATTTGTTTTAGTATGTTAAGTTGAGTTTTTGGTCTACTTCAAACGACCATAACTTCTAATTCAGGATGAGTTAGGTGTGCTTCCAAATATCTAAGAAAGATCTTAGAATAATCTTTTAAACACCGTCAAGTTTGTGCGATTTCGAGTTGCTCATTTGAAGTTGAGTTGTTCAAATAAGGAAAGTCTAATTCGGATTTTAAAAGGGTATTATCGTCTTTCATCCTCAGACAGATGGGCAAGCAGAGCGCACTATTTAGACCTTAGAGGATATGTTGAGTGTGTGTGTGATTGAATTCGAAGGTAATTAGGATAATCATCAACCTCATATCAAATTTGCATACACCAATAGTTACCACTCTAGCATCCAGATAGAAGCTCTTTATGGGAGAAGATGTAGATCTCGTACTGAGTGGTAGGAAGTTGGTGAAGTTGGGTTGATAGGACCAGATTTAATTCATCAATCTATGGAGAGGGTGAAAGTGATTTAAGAAAGGTTGAAAGCAGTGCAGAGTTATAAAAAAAATCCTTTATTGAAGTTAGGAGAAGAAAGTTAGAGTTTGAAGTAGATAATTGGGTATACTTGAAAGTTTCACCTGTAAAAGGTGTTATTAGGTTTGGTAAGAAGGGGAAGTTTAGTCCCCGGTATATTGGCCCTTACTGGATATCCAAAAGCAATACAACAAAAATAACTTTTAGCGGTAATAAAAAGACATTTTAATAAAGAGTGTTAAAGTCTTTACCGATATTAGTTAAGTGTCATTAGATCCAATATCGCAAAAGTCTTTACGGACATATACAAAGAGTGATAATTGCCTCTAAAAATACATATTTAGTGGTAACTGCTAATTAATTGCCGCTAAAACTCATTTTTGATATAGTGAAGAATTGGTAATGTAGCTTATGAGTTGGAGCTACCACAAGAGTTAGTAGCGAACTATCTGGTGTTTCATATTTCCATGTTGAAAAAGTTCATGGGAGACCCTTCACTTATCATACCTACTGAAGAAATTGGAATAAAGGATAACTTATCTTATTAGGAGATTTCAATTTGAATTTTAGATCGCGAAGTCGCAAGTTGAGGACTAAGGAAGTAGCATCAGTCAAAGTTCTTTGGAGAAAGGATTTTTTTAGGAAGGTACTTGAGAAGCTGAGGAAGATATGAAGAAGAGATATTTACATCTCTTTGAAATCGGAGAAATTCCAGACCAAGGTACTAATTATTTTCTTAGTACTTTTAAATGTATAAGTTGGTATATTGTATTTGCATTGCTTGTTGGGTGTTCAGCTGAATTTTAGATGTTACAACCTTAGCCTACTAAGGGAAATCTCATTCCAGAACGAATGTTTCCAAGGGGGAGATATTGGAACATCTCGCTAATTGAAAGAACTAGAAAGAAGTTAAAAATTTGAAATAATCATTTTTGAAAAGAATATAAAAATCTGAAAAATCTGTTAAGCTGAGTTTTTGGTCAACTTTAAAAGACTATAACTCCTAACTCAGGATGAGTTAGGTGTGTTTTCAGATATTATAGGAAAGATCTTGAAATAATCTTTCTAACGCCACCGAGTTTGCACGATTTTGAATTCGTATGAGTACTAAAAATGAGAAGTGTATGTTATGAATATTTCAAAAATACACATTGATATGCAAGGGTATAAAATAGTGATACACTAATGTACATCCGCTATAACAAAAATAATTTTTAGCGGCATTAAATATTGACACTAATAAAGAGTGCTAAAGTCTTTACCGGCATTAGTTAAATGTCATTAGAATCAATGTCGTAAAGGCTTTAGGGACATATATAAAGAGTAACAATTGGCGCTAAAAATACATATTTAGCTGCAATTAAGAATTAAATGTCGCTAATGGTCATTTTTATTGTTGTGATCTATATCATATACATGTATGAACTTAAAAACAAAATTGTGAAACACAAATTTAGAAATGAAGAGGCACGAGAGAGTAGGCCTGGGTGTTCGATCGGTTCGGTTCGGTTCGTAAATATCGGTTCGATTTTTCGTTTGGTCAAATATGAAACCAAACAAAACCGAAATAAATTCGGTTTGATTCGGTTATTATAATTCGGTTCGATTTTGGTTAACCAAATTTAATATAAAAAATGGTAAAACGGCCATCGTGATAACTAGATATCGACTCAATCAGTAATAATAAAAAAACTATCAAAAGTCAAGACAGCATCACAACAACACTAGAAAGTTCAACAAACTTGTGTCCATCACTAAAATAGAGTTAGTTACAAACTAAAGTCATCATTATATGGCTCATTGCAACTTTCAGCAACAAAGAGATTTAGAAAACCGTATTACAAGTGTATTTGTTCCTTTGATTTGATTCATTGAGGTTTCCTATTGAATGTATTTATTCTATTGTTAATTTTTTGTAAACAAGTGTCAGTTTGTACCAGAAATGATCTTTCTCAACAACATATTCAAGTACATGCCTTTAAAATAAGAGCATTACGACATCATACAAAAACTAATAATCCTAAATTATGATAAAAGATAAAGAAAAATATACTAATTTTAATATGGTACTGTTTTTACTATCTACTATTGATATATAAATGTCCCTTTTGTTTATGTGTCTTTTCCATTATTAGTATAAGGTATTTATGGATGATGTACAATTGATAGAAGATTGCCAACTTGCAAGGATAATTAATAGGGAAAAGGGTCTGATATACCCTCAACTTTCATTTAGAGCTGATATACCCCTTGTTATGAAAGTGACTCATATATACCCCTACTTGTAAACAATGACTCGCATATACCCTTTTCCTCTAACGGAAATGAAAAAATAATACTTTTCAAATCTAAATTTTTATTATTTTTTTCTAAAAAATATATCCCATATGAGTAAATTTAATCCTCGTCAAACATATTTTTTTGACTTTTTTTGTTTCAATGACTAATTTATAATTATTATTTTGATAATCAAATTTATTTATGTTTACTAATATTCTTGTAAAACTTACTGTAGATGACCAATTTTTTTTTGAATACGAAATTAAATTACAATACACACAAAAATAGTTTAATTTTTTTTCTTTTAAACTAAAAAAATAAATAAAATAAGAAACTCAAATAATTATAATAAAAAGTCAAAAATAATTTATGTATGAAAAAAATTAAAATATACCTTGAAATTTTATAGAAAAATCATATATACCACTAAAAATTTTTTTAAAAAAATTATAAGTAATAAATAAAAATTTAAAACTAATTATTCAAAATTCCGTTAAATGAAGGGTATATGTACGCCATTTTGTAACGGCAGGGGTATATGTGAGCCGTTTGTATACGGTAAGGGTATATATGAGCCACTTTTATAACGAGGGATGTATCAGCTCCAAATGACAAAGTTGAGGGGTATATCAGACCCTTTTCCCTAATTAATATAATATTGGATTCAATCCTAATAAATTTTGAATTACTATAATAATAAAAATCTTTGTAATTTATGTGATGTTAATTTAGGAATTTATCAATTTAGAGATTTATCATTTATCAATTGATAGGAAATTGGCTTGGGTATTTGGGTATTTGGGTTAGAAATTTCGATAGTTGAGCTCGGACTGACTGCTGAGTAATAGGAATTTATGTAGTTGGGCTTGGGCTGACTACTGAGAATAATAGAATGGGCCGCATGGAAGGATTATGAATGGGTTATGAACTTATGGGATAACAATTATATATATATATAATTCCGATTTTTCGGTTAACCAAATTTTCAAATCTAAAAACCAAAAACCGAACTGAAATATTGAAATGTAAAAACTCAAAATCAAAATCGACCAAAATAACCGAAAAACCGAAACCGAAATTAAAAATAAATCAATTCGATCGGTTTTTTTAATTTGAACCATATTATGCCCAGCCCTACGAGAGAGAGGGAGACAGAGAGAGAATTGTTGCTAAAACATGTTTAACCAAGGTTGTTCCTCAAACATAAATTTTTAGCAAATGAGATATATTGAATCATACATTAAACTAATAATACATTATGCAACATCGAAATTGTTGTTGTGGATGGTAATTTCTCCATATAATATACAAAAATTTCTCTAATTTAATCGAGTAGGTTGAATATAACAATTATAATTTGGAGCAGTATTATCATTAGTAGTTATAGTTTATTTATTTTATCATTTATAGTTATTATTTCAATTTAGTAATTGTAACTATTCACTAATAGCATGCATATGTTTTCTCAGTAGATTGTATCGACAAATATAGTCTCAATTGTTATTATCTTGAATAAGTAGTACCCATTCACTCTAATTATCAATTGTTATCAATGTACATCATTTGATCTATTTTCTGTTGTATTCATTCACTCTATCGTATTAATTTTTAGTAGTTTGTGTCCTTGTACTTATTCACTCTAATTTCAGCTGTATTAATCCACTTTATTCTATCAATTTTACTAATATCACTTGTATTCATTGACTTTACTATATTAATTGTTACCAGCTTGTATCACATATTCATTAGCTCTTATTTTACTTGTATTTATTTATAGCTATTATTCAATTGTATCAACTATTATAGTTTGTATGAATTCACTTAATTTCAATTTATCAAGGCATACAATCACAACATGTTGTATGTACTCATTCAATAGATTGTTTTATTTTTTTCATAAATCAAAATACAGAGAAGTCACATACAAAATAGAAAAAGGTCATGACGCTAAATTTTATACATATATATAACAAAGAATCATTTATCATTGAAGACACATATAATATATATACTTGTATAATATATATACTTGTATGAAATCGTCGTGTCATACTTGTATTCTATGAAAATGTAGTGTTATAAACTAAAATAAATTTACATACAACTATTTGATAACTACATATGACTCCATACAAACAAAAAACTAAAAGTTCACCGAAGATGGTGATTTTCTATCACAATCCAAGTTCTGAAATTATGATGACATCATTATCACTTTCATCAACATATAATTCAATTTTCGCTCATTTATTGAGTAGAAAAATACAAATTATAAAAAGGGAATATTACTCGGTTAAGTAAATTTATACTACTTAGTTACTTATCATAGTTATAGTTTGCTATAATTACTATCCATTAATTACGTGTAGTGATTTCGAGTTTGTGTAATTAGTTATGTTTGTATAATTTGTCATATTTGTATAGTTCGCAATTAACAATTTTTCGTTTGATTTGTACTTGTATATGATGGTTTGTATTTGTATATGACAATCATTTCCATTGGTTTTTCAGTTTTGTCACCACATATGTTCAATATTTTTATGTATAACATTTTGAAGTTTGTATACACGTGTAGTTTTGAATTTTATATAATATAATTTATATAATATATTTTGTATATCTGCTTAAAGTTCATATGTTTATGTTTGTAACAAAACATTATTTCGAGTTTATCATATTTGTATAATTTCAGACTTTATATTACTCAATTATACAAAAACACGCAAATTATACAAACGAGATTTGAATCATATAAGTTATTGCCCTCCTTCGCTCGCCTCTCTCTCCTCCCTCTCCCAATCTCACTCGCCTCTCTTTCCTCTCCCGATCTCGTTTGTCATACATACAAATACATATGTGTAATATACAATTATCTAACTTATATATAATATATATATATATATAATATATATATATATATATATAATATAATCTAATATATTATATATATATATATATATATATATATTATATATATATATATCTATATATATCTATATATCTTCTATATATCATTCACCTTTATCCCTCTCTATGCCCTCTCTCACTCGTTTTTCTCCTTCCTCTCCAGTCTCGCTCACATCTATCTTTCCTTTTCAGTCTCACTAGTCATATATACAAATACATATGTATAATATATAATTATCTAGCTTATATACATATATATTCACCTATCTTTCACTCGCACCCCTCTTTTGCTCACCTCTCTCCGCCCTCTATCAGTCTTGCTTGCCGCTCTCCTCCCTATAACATATAACTACAAACTGTAATTAGCAAATTATAACTATAGAGCGTAAATAAGCTATTTTTGAATGTCTATATGTGAAAGTTCCTCTTATAATAATAGATAAGCAAAAGTTAAGTCTTAGATCAATTTTTTCATAAAACATACAAGTGTAATGACCTGAAAGGTCATTTTCGTGAACTTTTGTAAAATTAGTATTTTTATCCCTCTTGATAGTTGTCTCGAGTTACTTTTGATCAATTGATAAAGTTGGTTTGAAAATTTTATACTATTTATTTAGCTACAGTTAGTTAATTGATTGATATATATAAAATAATTTATTTATTTAGTTGGTGGTTAATGGACAATGCCATAATTTATTTAAGCGAAAATTGTATATAATAGCAAACTAATAACCTAAAATAAATGGAGTAGCTAGGGTTTGATTTAATTGTACTCCATAGCAAACATTTGCAAAAAATTGTCAGACGCCTATCTCTCAAATATCTCGCTCGCCACTCTGCTCCAATCTCTCGCTCGCTTCCTCACTTTTTACACAAACACAAGTGTATAGTAA